>PVHX01007168.1:0-73522 GCA_004024805.1 Geosciurus inauris | reverse complement strand
ATTTAACTTTAAATTAATTAAAATGAAACAAAATAAAAAATTCAGTCCCTCATTCTCACTAGTCACATTTCAAGTCTTTAGTAGCCACATGTGACTAGTGGTTATCATATTGGACAGAGCCAATACAGAACATTCATATCACTGGAGAAAATTCTACTGGGCAGTGTTGATCTATAGCAATAGGTTTCACCCCAAACTTGTATTTTAACATAATTGCAAAGATTTATAAACACACATACATACATCAATCACTTTCTTCTTAAAAAATTTTTAATTTGTTCTTATATATTTTTAAATTGTAGCATAATTTATATATAGAAAAATGCACAAATCTTAAGTGTACAGGTTGATGAATTTTTAATATGTATATGCCAGTATGACTAGCACTCAAATCGATATATGGAACATTTCCATCACTCCAGAAAGTTCCCTTATATTTAAGCTCATTCTCTTCCCCTTTTCCTAGGTAACTACTGCTCTGAAATCTATCACTGTATATTTTGCCTGTTTTTGAACTCATAAATGGGATCACATAGTATATCTTTAGCATCCAATTCTTTCTGTGAGATGCCTTTGAGAGCCCTTTATGGTGTGTGTGTTTTGTGCATGCTGTGCTTGTTCTATTTTATTGCCAAGCTGTGTTCCATTGCATAAATTTGTTTATCCATTCACCCATTGAAGACCATTTGGGTTGTTTCCAGTTTTTGTCTATAATGAATAAAGATGCTATGAACATTATTTTCAAGTCTTTTGGGGGCAGGTCTCTCCAAAATTTCTGGTTTGGACACAGTCAGATTACAGGACCCACCTGGGCTGGGGGTTCCTGGTAAGAATTTGAAGGACAATTGTTAGCTGAGCCTCTGTCTTCTGATATAGATATGAGGAGTATAAAATTTAACCAAGAGAGCCGGGCGCGGTGGCGCAAGTCTGTAATCCCAGCACTTAGGGAGGCTGAGACAGGAGAATCGAGAGTTCAAAGCCAGTCTTGGCAACAGCAAGGCACTAAGCAACTCAGTGAGACCCTGTCTCTACATAAAACACAAATAGGGCTGGGGATGTGGCTCAGTGGTGGAGGGCCCCTGAGTTCAATCCCTGGTACCAAAAAAAAAAAAAAAAAAAAAAAAAAATTAACTAAGAGGAAGACAAAATCATTTGGAAGAGTTTTCACTGAAGGCTGAAAATGGGTTGAATTGCCTTAGACGTTGTTTTTGACATTTTATAGTGTTTGTTTTGAGCTTTCTGCTGCTCAGTCCTAGGAATGCCACCCATCTTGTGAGCCTCAGCATTCATCTGATAACCCCTGTCTTAGGTCAAGCTTATCCCTACTTGCCTGAGCAATGCATTAGCCTTCTTGATGGTCCACAGCCAGGGTGATCTTTCTAAAGTAGGACTCTAATTTTATTCATTACAATACTTCAGTGGCTCCTCATTGCCCACAGAAGAAATCTAAATTCCTGATTAAGGCATAGAAAGCCTACTGTGATTGGGCCTGAGGATGCCTTCCTAATGCCCTTTCTTTGGAAATTTCTACACCTAACCCTCATTCCAGCTATGCCAGGCAGGGGACTCTCATAGCTCTTTGCCTTGAGACCAGGCTAAGGCAAAAAATTCACCTTACCAAAAAATCTCAGTAACTAAGATAATAATGTGTTAAATAAATATTTTAAAAAATCAAAATTAATTAAAAAGTTTATTATGAACACATATCAGAATTTCATATAAACATAGGCTCTGACACTGTTGTGCTGAGCTATATTGGAGCCTAAAGTGAAGGGAAAAAGTGCATCCTTATATGTGTGCTTTTGAGTATTTTTAAAAAAGTTTAAATATTGGAAAAATAGAAAAGTAGATGTATCAACACCTATACCATTAAATTTCTGTATGCAATTTTACCCCAGGCCAGAATTTATTATAATTTCAATTTTTTGGTTTAATTTTTAATTTTAATTTTTTAAAATTTATTTATTTATTTGTTCTAATTTGTTATACATGACAGCAGAATGCATTTCAATTCATAGTACACATATGGAGCACAATTTTTCATTGCTCTGCACACAAAGTAGAGTCACACCATTTGTGTCTTCATACACATACCTAGGGTAATAATGTCCATCTCATTCCACCATCTTTCCTACCTCCATATTCTACCTTCCCCTTTCTCCCCTTTGCCCTATCCAAAGTTCCTCCATTTCTTTTATGTTCCCCTCCACCCTCATTATAGTTCAGCATCCACTAATCAGAGAAAACATTTGGCCTTTGGTTTTTTGGAATTGGGTTAGCATGATATTCTCCCACTCCATCCATTCAGAAGCAGGTGGCATCACAATACTAGACCTTAAACTATACTATAGAGCATTAGTAACAAAAATGGCATAGTATTGGCACCAAAATAGACTGGTAGACCAATGGTACATAATAGAGGACACAGAGACAAACCCACATAAATACAGTTATCTCATACTAGACAAAGGTGCCAAAAACATATTGGAGAAAAGATGGCTTCTTCGACAAATGGTGTAGGGAAAACTGGAAATCTATATGCAGCAAAATGAAATTAAGTCCCTATCTCTAATCATGCACAAAACTCAACTCAAAGTGGATCAAGGACCTAGGAATCATACTTTGCAGGATGGATTCAAATAGAAAAGCTTCTCCTCAGCAAAAGAAACACTTTCGACCCTGCACCAGCCGTGGGCCCACTGGGCCCCTGGCGATGCACAGCTCAAGCACCAGCTTAGAGCCAGGATTGAAACAAGAAGATGGCTGACCAGGACCTTGGGGGCATCAGCCTTCTCCAACAAATGGTGGCCTCAGGGGCTGGGGCTGAGGTCATCTCCCTCTTCATAACACCCCTGGATATCGTGAAGGTCCGCTTGCAGTCTAAGCGCCCCTCAGTAGCCAGTGAGCTGATGTGTTCACCAGACTCTGGAGCCTGTCCTACACCATATGGAAGTGCCTTCTGTACTGCAATGGTGTCCTGGGGCCCTGTACTTATGCCCAAATGGTACCCGCTGTACCACCTGGTTTCGTGATCCTACCCGCTTCACTGGTACTCTGGATGCTTTTGTGAAGATTGTGAGGCACAAGGGCACCAGGACCTTGTGGAGTGGCCTCCCAGCCATCCTGGTGAGGTGGGAGGCCATCTACTGCCATCCACTTCACTGCCTACGACCAACTCAAGGCCTTCCTCTGTAGGCAAGCCCTGACTTCTGACCTCTATGCACTGATGGTTGCTGGCGCACTGGCTCGCTTGGGCACTGTGACAGTGATCAGCACCCTGGAACTTGTGCGGATAAAGCTGTGGGCTCAGCATGTATCATACCGTGAGCTAGGCACCTTTGTCCGGGCTGTGGTGGCTCAGGGTGGCTGGCGCTCACTGTTGCTGGGCTGGGGCCCCACAGCCCTTCGAGATGTACCCTTCTCAGCTCTGTACTGGTTCAACTATGAGCTGGTGAAGACATGGCTGAATGGGCCCAGACCAAAGGACTAGACATCTGTGGGCCTCAGCTTCGCAGCTGGCAGCATCTCAGGGACAGTGGCTGCCATCTTGACTCTACCCTTTGATGTGGTGAAGACATAGCAGCAGGTTGCGCTGGGAGCTGTAGAGGCTCTTCAAGTGAAGCCCCCACATGTTGACTTGACCTGGCTGCTGCTTCAGGGGATATGCGCTGAATCAGGCACCAAGGGACTCTTTGCAGGCTTCCTCTGGAGGATCATCAAGGCTGCCCTGTCCTGTGCTATCATGATCAGCACTTATGAATTTGGCAAAAGCTTCTTCCAGAAGCTCAACCGGAAAAAGCCTCTGGGCCATTAGATGGGGCCAGGAGATGGACTCTAGCTGTTCTGTGGATGGGGGGCACGAGGAGATTGAGTCAAGCGCCTTTTCCTCAGCACTCGGGGGAGGGGCCTCGTTTCCCTTTTTTCCCAAACAAGAGCCCCAGGTAGGGCTGTCCCCCAACCCTGGGCCACCCAGGCCTTCCATAGACCCAGCTTGCTTCCTGTTGCTCCCCCTTTCTAAAATCATCACTTTCTCACCCCCAAGTTCAAGATCAAATCTGATAATTGCCTGCCTCTTGTGTTCACTTTGTGTTTGCTGTACCTGGGTCTCCAGGAGCCAAGAACTCCTGGGCTCAGCTTAGTCTCCCCACCTGTTCATGCTCTTTCTAAAAATGATGAACTTAAAAACAAAACACAAAACACTTTCTTGGTTTTAATAGAAAAAAATTAGACACACACACACACACACACACACACACACACCCTGTGGGCTGGGGATTGAACTCAGTGCTCTATCACTGAGCTACATCTCTAACCCTTTTAAAATTTTACTTGGAACAGGCCTTGCTAAGTTGTCCAGGCTGGCTTCAAACTTGTGATTCTCCTGTCTCAGCCTCCCATGTCTTGGATTACAGGCAGGAGCCACTACACCTAGCTGTCAGTTGTATTCTAAAAATCTAATTCTGGAAAAGAGTAGAGTTTGTACGCAGTTTTACTATGGCTCTGCATGGCATCTATGTCCTCTGTTTTAGAATTCGTTCCTTTTAGATATACATAACAGGAGAATGTATTTTGACATATCATTCATGTCCTCTTTATCTGGGATCCCCCTTTCCTCTGACTAGGCAGTGTGGCACCATGGTCTTGAACCTGGGCTACCTACGTTCTCCACCTTAGCACCACCGTTCACTAGTTAGTTATATGATAATTGGAAAAATTATTTAGCCTCTCTCTCACTGTTCCTTAGTTTCTCATCTGCAGATAAGATATCATAGGGGAAGCTCTCTATTAGAGTGGTTGCAGGATTAACTGAGAGAGTCCACATAAAGAAAGAAAAATGTGAGGCCCAGAGTAAGTTCTTAAAAGAACAGAAAGTGAGTTATCACCGTCCCCAGTGCATTCTTGCCATCCTTCACACCCAATGTAAGACTGAGAATCTTCCTCTGACTTCTCTCCAGGCAGAATTGTCACTTTTTTCTCTGGGCTCGTTTGACCCATGTTGTTCCTTCTGGCATCTCCTGGACCACATAGCAATGTCTTCACGCATTTATCTTTCATCTCCACCACCACACTATGAGCGGTGCAAAGGCAGTAACCATGAGGTATCTTCTGGAATGCCAAGGTTGAGCTTGCTATGTCAGCACGGGTCTCTGAACTATTCTTAGTGCTTAGCTCAGAGTTTGCTCTGCTAAGAAGGAGAAAAAGGATGAGGTTTCTGCCCCAGAGAGGTCATAGTCTAAAGGTACAGTTGACTGACATGAAGATCAGTGACCCCAAATTATAGGCTAGTCCTAACTTCAGTCCCTGCATGGCTGGGGAACAGTGTTCTAGAGGGAGGACTCAACCCTACCTGAACACTGAAACGAACCATTTCAAGGAGTTGTGGAACCTCTTTGAGTGATTCTGGGATCTGCGCAGCCCCTTAGATCATGCATGGGGGCTCTTGGGATGGGGCCAGTCACCTACCTTGTGGGAATCTTCATACCCTTTAATGGGATGACCACTGATTCTGTGTTGGGGTTTGTTTATGACTCTTCATCGGAGGAGGATTCCATACCACTAGTTCTGCTTTTAGCCTCTAGTGTCTCCTTTCCAACTCCTTGGATCACTCAGGGTTCCTGGAGAGAAACAACAGGAAGATGCTTAGACATTTATATGTATTGTTATGTGCTACATAATGCTGTGTTGGTCAGTGATGGACTGTATATGCAATGGTGGTCTCGTAGATCATAATGGAGTTGACAAATTCCTACTGCCTTGTGCTGTAGTACTAGCTGTTGTAACTTCACAGTGAGATGCATTACTCAAGTGTTTGTGGTGATGCTGGTGTAAACAAACCTACTGTTCCACCATCATATAAAAATACAGCACATACAATTATGTACAGTACATGATACTTGACTATGATAATAAATGGATATTGTTGGCTTATGTATTTATAACACTTTTTATCATTGTTTTAGCACATACTCCTTCTACTTACAAAACAAACAGAAAAGGGCTGGGGATAGAGCTCAGTAGTAGAGTGCTTGTCTAGTATGAGGAGGACCTTGGGCTTCATCCTCAGCACAGAAAAAAAATATAGTTCACTGTAAAATAGTGTACTGTATTATGCTGGCAGCATCCTCATTCATCTCATGTTTACTGTGTTTCTTGATTGCACAAGAGGCCATGTTGAGTGACTGGCCTGTACCACCTAGGTTTGCATAAGTACAGTCTATGATGTTTGCACAATGGTGAAATTGGCTTACAATACATGTCTCAGAACACATTCCTGTTATTAAGTGATGTGTGACTATATGTGTATGTGAGTGTGAATATGGAATTGGTTTATGCAGCTGGGCAAGGGCCAGGTGGGAGGGAACTGGGTAGACAGGCCAGCAGCAAGGGCAGGCTGGAATTATAGGTATGAGCTGAAACTTCTGTCCACAAGTAGAATTTCCTTTTCTTCAGGGAAATGCCAGTCTTGCTCTCAAAGACTTTTACCTGATTAGATGATTTCCACCCAGAGTATCAAGGACACGCTCCTTCAGTTAAAGTCAACTGACTATAAACATTAATCATATCTATAAAATACCCACATAGCAACACTAGATCAGTGTTTGATTGAATAACTGGGGACCATGGTTTAGCCAAGTTGGCTCATAAAACTAGCCATCACATTTTCCATATTCATTTCTTGGGTCTATCGAAGATGAAGGAACAAATTTAGACACTTTGTGCCTATGAAAACCAACAGACATGATTAAAAAGAGATTCTCATAGGTTAAAACCCATATTGGATCCAAATGGCTTACAGTTGCCCCTCAGTAGCTGAAGCAGAAACCACACTACTCAAGAACTGATGTGAACAACCTCTTTTCCACAGGAATACAGATCTCCTTCAGGTGGTAGGAAGAGGTAGGTGAGTCAAAAATTAAGAAAGAATAGATTTCCTGTGCACTATTCATGATAGATTTCTAAAAAGTCTCATTCCCGGAGCTTATCTAGTGAGTGATACATTTTTCTAACACCCACATATGGGAGCTACCATATCTCCTACATATACTCCTTCTTCTGTCCTTCCATGTACCCACATATATACCCACGGACCCACTCTCCAAACATCCATCCATCCAAACATCCATCCACTCACCCATCTATCTATACCTCTACATATGTTCCTATCCATCCACCTCTATCCAGTTATCCCTATGCATATGCTCTTATCCATCCATCCATCTATCCATCCATAAATCTATCTACATAGAAGACTGAGATGGTTAACTGTCATTTTTGTTAAAAATGTGGATTGAGGTTTTTGAGACAAATATTTTTTCTATGTAAATATCAGCCAAAAAATGTTGTATTGAGAGATACGCAATGTTCTATGAAGTTATGAGTGTTAAAAACTGAGAGATATTGAATGGGGAAATGTTCCTTGGGGAGAAATTCTGCAGGGCATGCTATGCCTGGCTTTGCATGTGCTCCTTGAGGCAGGGACCACATCAGACTCATTCTTCTCTTCCCATTTCCAGGCCCAGTACAGATGCCCGAACTGCACAAAGAATGAATGGAGTGTTCAGAGCACTGTACTGATCTGGGAAGAGATCTGTCCCCACCCGCTCTCTCTGCTCTGCTGTTTGTGGAAGGAGCTGACTCCTATAGGCAGCATGTCCCACTCTTCTATGCCAGAGGTGCTCAATCAATGGAAGGCACTGGTGGAAGATGGGGAAGGAGAAAGGAGAAACTAGGTTTCTTGTCCCCTCCTTGGCTGCTTTGGTAGGAGACTTCAGTATCTGCTGCACCTCCTTTGTGATTTCAGCCATGGGCCTCCTGGCCACCTTCCTTTCTCTGTCCCTATGGCCCAGTGGTGGTAGCTTCCTATGATGCTAACACTTGATTATTTCACTGTCCTGCTTCCATAACCTGTGTAACCAATTCCCCACATTCAAGTCTCTCCACTTTAAGCAGTTGGGTGGCCTCCTTTTGCCTAGTTGGATCCTGATTAATGCAAGACTGAATTGTGAATGTGGCTTCTTTTGCCCCAGAACCTCAGACCTTCTGGGAAATTCCCCACTGACATACCAACTGCTGTGAGAAACTCCATTAGACAGAAATAATAGGAGATGACATTTGCACATGAAAGGCAGCACTGCTACTTTTCTTAAGAAAATTATAGGTAAGCAGGTTGAGGAGAGAGAGTAAAATGAAGTTTTGAGGGGAAAAGTTATTTATAACAACTGTTCCACTATTAGACCTCTAATATGTGCTGGGTGCTTTGCATACATTCTTGCTAACCCTACAGAGAAGGTCTCTTGATCTCATCTTACAGATGAGCAAATGGAGGATAGTAGATGGCAGAGCTGAAATTTGAACCTCCGGTCCCTGTCCCTCTAGATCTCATGTCTACCCTATGCATTTCACTGAGAGAGAGGAACTCTCACAAAGAAGTAGAATGTGTTTATTAATTATATGTGTGATATGTAAATATGTGTCTCATACATGAAAAACAATATTATTTATAAGCTGCTAAGAAGTCTAATAGGACAGGATTCGCTGCTCACATTGGGAATACCAAATCCTCAAAGTTCATGTCACACTGATGACATCAACCACTATGGCCAACAGCCTGTGTGACATCTCTGAACATACAGATATCACACTAGTTGTCACTTTAACAATGGCATGTCAGGAGATCTGCTGCAGATCAATCAAACCTTGGGCTTGATTGTCCAGGAGACCATGTCTTCCTCACAGGTCACAGAGCAAATACTGTGACAAGCCAATCACAAGAAGAAAGAGGAAGTATCAAAGAGCAAATGGGTTCTTGTCCAGCAGGAGAAGCCAAGAAAATGAGCCTCAAAGGCCTCTGCAACATTTAACTCTTCCTGCAGGGAACTCAGTAGAGAAGTCTGCCTAGAGGACTTACTTTTTCAGCAGGAAGGGCACTGGGGATTGAACTCAGGGCACTTGGCCACTGAGCCACATCCCCAGCCCTATTTTGTATTTTATTTAGAGACAGGGTCTCACTGAGTTGCTTAGCACCTTGCTTTTGTTGAGGCTGGCTTTGAACTCGCGATCCTCTTGCCTCAGCCTCCCAAGTTGCTGGGATTACAGGCATGCGACACTGTACCTGGCTCAGAGGATTTAATTTTTAAAAAGGTTTTTTTTTTTTTTGATAAATGTGCGGAGTGAAGACCCTTATCAAGAATAAACTGGGGCCAAATGGAGGCAGTGACTCATTGCTATGGTCCTTTTTAAAAAAATTTATTTTTAATTTGTTCTAATTAGTTATACATGGCAATAGAATGCACTTTGACACTTTGTACACAAATGGAGCACAACTTCTCCTTCCTCTAGCCATGGTCCTTTTAAAAAACTTTTTATTAGTTTTCAGAGTTTTGGATCTCCAGCATCCTCCTAGGGTTATACAAAGTCTATTTTATATATGAAGGTAGTTATTTCCTTGGCAACGGTGTGTGGGTTACTGATGCTCTACTATTTCCTTGATAATCTTTGTGATCAGTGAGGGAGATGTTTTACAGGTTAATCTGGGGCCAAAGAGCAGAGGATGAGCCCTTGGATGCTTACAAGGAATTAACCTTGACACTTGGGCTTAGTTGCCCCACATTATGGCAGCCTGAAGTCTTTGCCTGGGCTGTGTCTCTGACAGGGTGGGGCTTCCTGCTGGCTCACCACCAATCTCTGCTAATTTCTTCCTTTCATCTCCAACTTCAATTTCAACTCTCCCCGCAAGACTTTGTGGGCAACTCTGTCTGATTTCTTCAATTCCCTCAGGACTGGGATATAAGGGTACTATTTGGTCATCTTTGATTTGTTCTCCTTTCCTCCTTATGTCCAAATTGTTCCACACACCACTTCCAGATTTCTTCCCCAAACATAGCTCAAACCTTACCATTATTGGATGCAAAGGCTCCAGAGATTCCCAGTGGGCTATAAGGATCATTGGTTGATAATTCTTCCTTACTTGAAACAATTTTCCTGCTTGATGTTCGGGGTACACATTATTCTGGGTATCGCTATATCTCACTAATTACTCTTTCTCAGTCTCTTTTGCTGGCTCCTCTTCATCTCCTAGACTTTGAAGCCTTGGGCACCCCAGGGCTTAGTCCCTGTACCTCTTTCTTTTGCTAGCTTTGCCTATACCCTTGATCCTATCCTTTCTCATGTCTTAAAATAGCAACTGCTTGCTAAAGACTTTCAAATTTATACTTCTAGCTCAGACCACTATTTTAATCTTAGACTCATACATCCAACTTTCTTGGGGGTGAAAAAACAAATTGAGCATATCCAGTCTGTTGTACAGGTGATTCTTGAGTTACAATGGGGTTATGTTCATTTTCAGTTGAAAATATTGTAAGTAAGAAAATGTATTTAATACACATAATCTACTGAACATCATAGGTTAGTCCAGTTCACCTTAAGGCAAGTTCAGATTCTTACATTAGCCCACAGGTGGGCATCATGAGAGAATATTATAACACATGTTGCCAGATCAAGATGAAAATTCACCGAAATCTGAAGTATGGTTTCTATTGAATGTATATTGATTTTGTACCACCATAAAGTTGAAAAATTTTAAGTTGACCTATCACAGCATGGAGACTGTATTGATCTTTCCAAAGAGCTAAATATGACATTAAGTTTTCCAAGGACAGTTGCAACATCTCCCATCCCTTAAGATAATGATGTGTTCTTAACACTCTTCCATGTGAAATCTATGTTCTTTCTCTTTAATCTGGGAAGATCTTCATGACTTCCTTTACTGATGGCGTGTGGTCAAGTGATCTGTGATTTTAAGGCTCAGCTGTGTATCTGCCATGTACTACTGTCCTACTGTCTTGTGGAGGTTGCTTTTGGGACCCAGCCACTATGCTGTGAGGAAAGAAGTCACATGGTCACATGTAGGCATTCTGGCCAAGAGCACACCTGAGGTCCAGTTGACAGCTTCAGCCATTGGATATGTGAATAAAGATGCCTCAAGATGATCTAGCCCCTAGCCATTGAGTTATTCAGCCAAATGCTCCCCAGCTGAGACCAGGCAGTGAGAGAAGAGACAAATTGTCCCTGATGTGCTCTGTAGAAACTCCTGATGCACAGAGTCTACCAGCCGACCAAAATGGTTGCTTTAATGCCAGTAAGTTTTAAGGGATTTGTTAGGTAGCAGCAGTAGATCTGCCTTGGGTCATGACCACCCTCCAGTTCCAGACTCGGTGAGGTCTGTCCCCCTCCTACAGCCCCCCATCTTAAGTATACAGCAGACACAATCTCCTTTATTGTGAATTCTCATACCAGCCTCTCCCACTCACCCAGGGGAGTCAGGCCAGACCCCATGTACTAGCTACCTGGAGCCTGGTGCACAGTGCTGTTGCACCCATGTTCCTCTGCATGTGTGATTTTCTTCATCTGGGGAGCTCTCTTCTCTTCTTACCTCTTATCCTTTCAACTCAAGGAACTCCTACTTGGGTGAATTCAAAGGCTAATCTAAAATTTTCTTTCCTGGATAGAAGACTCCAGAAGGCCCCAGACTTAAATATCTATTGAGTTAAGTCCAAGCTGGGTGTGTGTGTGTTGGAGATCCCATGTACATACACGGGGGCAGCTGATACCTGGCCCCAGGTAATTGTGGTCACCTTGGGGTATGGCCGTAATGTGATTAACTCTTATGACTTTCCAACATAAGGCTGGGTTTTTTATGTACAGGTTCCCAGTTTTAAACCTTTAGGCAGTTGCTTCTGGTCTGGGATCACCAGTTGGCCATCCCATTCCAACCAATTAGCTACTTCTCACCAGGGCAGAGCCTTCATGATGTTTCTAGGGAGATTTCCAGACTCTGCAGACATTATTTAATAATAATGTGAGCTCCTCAAAGATGAGGTGAGCCTCGTGCTTGCCATCTCTGTCCCAGAGGTTGGTATAGGGCTGTATGCATATTTAGTACCATGGTCTCCACAGCTCTGATCTCTGATATGGGGATTCAGTCCTTGCCTTCCACTCTCTTCTCCATACAGAGCCCCAAGTGACTCTGAGCACTGCTTCATCTCTGATGATGTCATCCTCTCATTTTCTTTCCCAGGCTTTATCCCTCTGAAGTAGCCCTCCACATTTTGAAAAGCTCCCCTTTCTGCCACCACCTCCCTTCTCCTGTTTGGAATCTGAGATAGTCAAAAGCCCTTCTGGTTCCAGTGTGTAAATTTATTCTGAGATGGGTGCCTCTCCAAGCCTGTTGTCTCAGCCAAAGCAGGACAGTTAGAGTTGATTATCGCATTACCGCTGTGCTGATGTGTAGTGCAGATCTGCAAGTGAGACTGCACAACCCGGAGATTAGCGCTTTAGAAGAAGTTGTCTGAGGCATTGTAGATGCTCCACCAGCAACAGTGTTCCTATATTCTCTCTGGAGGAGCGAACAACACTGATAAAATACATCCAACTGCTGTTGCCTTCTACACATCCAGATAAAAGGTGGCATGTTGATGCAGGTCTCATCATTTGGTGATGGCAAGACATTATCTTTTGTTTATGAATAATAGAAGATGTTTGGCTTGCTCATAATCTTTTAAAAATTGTAGTCATAGTAACACATGTGTTGCCCATTAATATGAGAATTTTCCCCCTTAAAGACAACAGCCTATTTAACAACATGTTCTTATCCCCCCAGTGGAGCAATATTCATTAGATTTTCAACTCTACCGAAGTCAGATATAGAAAAAAAAAAGGATTAACTTCTGCTGGTGAGATTCTTGGCTATCACTCATATCCGGGGTAACATAAGAGCTGGCCAATTCTTTCTGGCCAAGAATTGCAGTCTCTGATGAAAAGAATCATCAGTGATTGTATACAACTCATGGGGCAGAGTGGTGGGGTCTGCCTACACATGTCATTTTCCAAAGGAAAGGTCTTGGGTTTCAGAATGGAAGAGGAGTTCCAGGGTGCCCACGACCAGGCATCCTTGCCTCTCTCACAAAGGTGGCCTGCTGTGTGGTCATGATAGGAGGGAAGGGATGTTATATAAATGTGGGGCATGTTTTCTTTTCTTTTTTTTTTTTTGTAGTTGACGCACTTCAATAGGAGAATTTGTGCAAGCAGGCACATGTGGATATAGATGAAAGAATGGTTGATGAAAGTGGGGTTGATTAGCTTGGAGTGGGTAGTAGATGGCTTTCAGGAGAGGTGGTGGCCAATTTCAAATATCTGAGAGGCAGTTTGATGGTAGAGGGATTTGGCTCATTTTGTGTGGCCCTCAAGGAGAGAACCAGTAATTATGGATGGGAAGACACTATAGAGAGGTATACTTCAGGTCAGTCTGAGGAAGACTTGGATAAAGGAAGTCCCTGGCATGTAACTCCAAGATAGCTCTCTGAGTGCACAACCTTGACTGGGGAGTGCCTTCTTGATCAATCTGGCAAAGGATGAACAAGTAGACAGAGGAGAAGTTGAGCTGTGGGGAAGCCGCAATAGAACTTTAGCAGATCTAATAGGGGACCCTGAGGCCAGGATGGTCCCCCAACTCTGTTCTGAATTGAGGCAAAGGAACCAGTCCTTTGGGATCTTGCACTGACCAGTCATTGTTGCAGAGAGGGGCTGACCTTGGAAGAGGCTGCTTTATTCCACTGTAGGCTGTCCTAGGAGGGCAGCTTATCAGGGAGTCACCAGTTGCCCATATTCCGTGGAGCTGAGGGAATGAGAGACTTGGGCTGAAAGGGGATCTGCAAAGCACATCAAAGCATCCACCAGAGATGGCTGCTTGGTGGAGATGTTGGGACTCCTACATCATGTCATATCCAGTGTTCACATTCTCTTATAAAATACTATAAGGAACATAAAAGAGTTCATCCATCGAGTATGGGTTCCTGGTTGGAGACAGAGACACAGTATGCTCAGCTTAAAGCTCCTGGCTCCTGGGCAGTATCTCCTTGGTTCTAAAGGATAGAACTAACTAATATCAAATAATATCAATTGAATGACTTCACTTAGGAGCCAGAAACACAAGTATGAGGAAGATAAACAAATCCCTATTCTTGACAGGGCTTATCTTCTAGTGAGAGAGGCTCAAAGTAATAAATGAATCTGGATAGGGAAACAGAATAAGAGAGAGAGAGAGAGTGTGTGTGTGTGTGTGTGTGTGTGTGTGTATGTGTGTTTGTGTGTGTGTGTGTGTATGTGTGTGTGTGTGAGAGAGAGAGAGAAAGAGAAAGAGAGAGAGAGATTTACATTGGGGATTCAGGGATGGTGTCTTTGAGGAGTGACACTGCAGCAGATCTGAATGATATTAAATAGCTAAAGATTGAGGGAATTGAGTTCCAGGCAGGAGGAATAGCAAGTGCAAAGGTACTGAGGTAGGAAAATCCTGGTGTTTTCTAGACTTATTTATTAAGTAAAGTGTGAGAAGATGAACTCAAGTTTTCAGGGAGAATTTGCTTCCATAAAGAAAGGAAGTTGCATGTGGGGTGGGGAGATGTAAGAGGTATTTTCAGTGTTTAGTAGCCAAAAGCCATGCATGATTCTCAGGAGAGAAGAGCCAGTTCTGTTGGAGAGTGCTGGCACGAGACTGCCCTTGGTGGTAGAACCCCAGCTGACACGTTTTTGTCTCCTTGTCTAAAAAAACTGAGATGGCTTTAGTGCCCACTCTGTAGGGTTGTTGTGAGGATCAAGGGCTGGCATATACAGAAGTGCTGAACTCAGTCCTTGGCTCACAGTAAGTGCTTAATAAACATTAACTCTGATTTTGTTGTTTAACTTAACTTTGATTAAGATGAGGCTAAACCGAAGATTTAAATTTGTCCTTCCTCTATGCCATCTCTCTCTCATTCTTAGTCTCTGTATCTCAGTCTCTACCTCTTTTTTTTTATCTCTAATCATTGTACTTATCTCTACTTGTCTGTCTGTCCTTCACTGTGCACTTTCTCTCTCTTATTCTCTCTTTCCTTTATCCCTCTCCCTCTCTGTCCCTCCCTCTTTCCTCTTTTATTCTGTCTCTCTTTCCTTTTCTTCTTACCAGACCCGGAGCCAGACCCAGAGCCAGAGAGGAGCTGTGCTTTTTCAGGCCCCAGGAGCAGGCTGCTGTCCTTGGTGCTGACAAGGACAGCTGGTCCCAGGTCCCAGTCTTCCACCCTTCATTAAGGAACAGAGTAGATGGTAGTGGTTTTCCTTGAACAGCCAACCAGCAGGGGTTCTCTATCTGCTAGTGAAGGTAGAGTAACTTCCCTATGGGATCAGATCCTCTAGAGCACAAAGGACCCCCTTGGTCATGAGAGCAGCTGCTTTTCTGCCCCCTTTCCTCAAACACACTTAATCTTGCCTTGTACTTGCCCATATGGCCTCCATGGGGACAGGAGCAGCAGATCCTCCCCTGTCTCTGGACTGCAGTGAAACAGATTGGAAGAAGATTTATTTCTCCTGCTCTGGTGGTGCATAGCAGCTCCCTGGTGTGTGTGTGTGTGTGTGTGTGTGTGTGTGTGTGTGTGAGACTTTCCAGAAACACAGGCACTTTCTCCATGGAAACCCTTTACCAGAATGATGTAAAAAGCTATCACTTTACCCCTCAAAGAAGGTTTCTTTAAGATCACCCAAAGTGAATTAAATGAGGGGGGCTATGAGGTTTTGTCTCTCTTGGTCCCTCTGAGCAGGTGATATGTTGGGGGAGAGCTCAGCGATTAGGGGAAGGTGCCAGGTGCTCTGAGGAGGTGAAATGTGATCACAGAATTTGAAAGCAGCCATGGGTAAGTTGCAGTCCTGGCCCCATCACTAACACTGTGATCTTGGGCAGAGAATAGATCAGTTTCCTCATCTGAAACCAGGGGCAAATATCTGCTCAGTTTTCTGCATAGAGTTGTTTTAAGTATCAAAGAGTAAACAATGTGAGAGAATCTGGAAACTAAGCATTGTGAAAATTCTGATAGCTCACATTTTCAAGTGGGTATTTTTTTGGTACCAGGGATTGAACTCAGGGGTACTTGACCACCGAACCACATCCCCAGGCCTATTTTGTGTTTTATGTAGAGACAGGGTCTCACTGAGTTGCTTAGTGCCTCGCCTTTGCTGAGGCTGGCTTTGAACTCTCTATTCTCTTGTCTTAGCCTCCCAAAGTTCAGGGATTACAGGCGTGCGCCACCGTGCTCAGCTTTTCAAGTGTTTTTTAAGGTCAGGCTCTAGGGTAGGCAGTTTCCATGCATTATCTCATGCAGTCATTAATCCTAATGAGGTGGGTACAGTTATCTCATTTAAAGGATGAGGAAACTGAAGCTTCTGGGAAGTTATGTGTTCTTTCCAAGGTCACTGAGTGAAGGGAGAACAGTGAGTGCTGGGAATTGAACTCAAGTCTGGTTGACTCCAAAGTTCTTGCCTCTTTCCTTGTTCCCCATCCCTGACTCTGTCTTGGAGGATAAGCTATGGTTGATATCCCTGCAGCCTAATTGTTTTGATGGACTGACTGAGATCCAGGCAGATGGCAGGGTTTGAGTTGGCAAATCCATCCTGAGACATCCAAGAGGCTCACCTTGGACACACCAGAGGACACTTGGAGAAAGAGGATGTTGGAGTTCCTTACCTCAGGGAAGGAACCATCTGCTCTGTGCTCTTTTAGATATATTACCTTCAGAATCTGTGACTTTCTCCAACACTTTTGGGCTTTAGAGGTTAAAGAGACCAGGTGTCTACTGCCTTACATGTCCAGGGAGAACAGAACTGTGCCTGAAAGAAGAACTTCTCAAAGTCCAGGAGTCTCCTCTCATTGGCAATAAAAACCCAGTCTGAGGATTCTGCAAATAGCTGAAGCTGCTCTTCTGCCTCCTTCCATATACAGACTCAGCTTCCGACTCCAAGCCACCTTTGTCCACTCATACCCTTTATTTTTATTTAAAAGAAACAAAATTCCTTTCAAAGTCCTGCATTCAAAATTCTAAGCACAACCCTTCTTGTATAGACAAATAGTGACATTAGGGGAGGCTAATCAGGGAAGGATTCTTAACTGAGTGAGTTTCTACAACTAGGGTGTCCAGTTTCATCAGTGTTAATTTGGTCATATTTCCTCTTTTCAAATCACTTGCCATATTTTCAAGAATAGCAGCAAACTTTTTTAAAAAATTATTTTATTTTTTAATACAGCAAAACGCATTTTAATTCACAGTACACATATAGAGCACAATTTTTCATTTTTCTGGTTGCACACAAGGTAGAGTCACATCATTTGTGTTTTTATACACCTGTACCTAGGGTAATGATGACCATCTCATTCCCCCATCTTTCCTACACCCGTTCCCCCCTCACTTCCCCTGCCCCCTTTGCCCTATCCAAAGTTCCTCCATTTCTCCCATGCTTCCCACCCTCACTCCCATTATGGATCAGTATCTACTACTCAGAGAAAACATTTGGCCTTTGGTTTTTTGGGATTGGCTTACTTCACTTAGCATGACATTCTCCAATTTCATCCATTTACCTGAAAATGCCATGACTTTTTTCTCTTTTAATGCTGAATAATATTCCATTGTGTATTGTTGTTAATTCTGGAACAGGGTGGTCCAATAGGAGGTGAGTGCAACGGTGCCAACGGATTCCGGAATCAGGCACCAGGAGACAGTGTTTATGACACAGCTCAAAGGTTTATTTGAATACAGGAGCATAATACATAAGGGTGTCCAACCAGAGGATTACCTAATTGATTTTTAGCCAATTACCTAAAAGGTCATCTTAGTTGGTGAGAAGCCGGGGCTGGCTGGCAAGAAGCTGGAGCCGGTATCAGTCCGGGGTCGGTATCAGTTAGGGACTAGGAGAAGCTGGCAAGAAGCCGGGCCGCCGGCAAGGAGCCAAGGTCAGAAGAAGAGAAGTCCGGCTGGACATATCAGTTGGCAAAGAGCCAGGGCCAGGGAGAGAGAAGTCTCCGGGCACATCAGTTGGCAAGGGGCTGGGGCCAAGTCTTGGTGTTCCTGCCTGCTCATCCTTGCAGCTCTCCCTGTAACCATACTTGGGTGACCAAGTCTTCTACAGTGTATATATACTACAGTTTCTTTATCCATTCATCTATTGAAGGGCATCTAGGTTGCTTCCACAGTTTAGTTATTGTGAATTGAATTGCTATAAACATTGAAGTGGCTGTGTTACTGTAGCCACTCTTAAGCTGTTCTTAAGTCTTTAGGGTATAGACTAAGGAGTGGGATAGATGGGTCAAATGGTTGCTCCATTTCAAGTTTTCTAAGGAATCTCCATACTGCTTTCCAGACTGTTTGCACAAATTTGCAGTCCCACCAGCAATGTATGAGTGTGCCTTTCTCCTACATCCTCTCCAACACTTACTGTTGCTTGTATTCTTGATAACTGCCATTCTGAAATCTTAGAGAAGTTTTGATTTGCATTTCTCTAATTGCTAGAGATATTGAACATTTTTTTCATATACTTGTTGATCAATTGTACTTCTGCTTCTGAGAAATGTTTGTTCAGCTCATTGGCCCATTTATTGATTGGGTTGTTTGTGTTTTTGGTGTTAAGTTTTTTGAGTTCTTTATATATCTTGGAGATCAGTGCTCTATCTGATGTGCGTGTGGCAAAAAATTTCTCCCCAAATGTAGGCTCTCTCTTTACCTCATTGATTGTTTCTTTTGCTGAGAAGAAACTTTTTAGTTTGAATTCATTCCATTTATTGATTCTTGATTTTATTTCTTGTGCTTTAGAAGTCTTGTCAAGGAAATCTAGGCCCAATCTGACATGATGTAGATTTGGGCCTACTTTTTCTTCTATTAGACGTAAGGTCTCTGGTCTAATTCCTAGGTTCTTGATTCACTTTGAGTTGAATTTTGTGCATGGTGAGAGATAGGAGTTTCATTTCGTTTGCTGCATATGAATTTCCAGTTCTCCCAGCACTAGTTGTTGAAGATGCTATCTTTTCTCCATTGTAAGTTTTTGGTACTTTTGTCTAGTATGAGACAACTATGTGGGTTTGTCTTTGTCCTCTATTCTGTACCATTGATCTACCAGTCTATTTTGGTGCCAATATCATGCCACTTTTGTTACTATAGCTTTGTAGTATAGCTTAAGGTCTGGCATTGTAATGCCTCTTGCTTCCCTTTTCTTGCAAAGGACTACTTTGGCTATCCTGGATCTCTTATTTTTCCAAATGAATTTTATGATTGCTTTTTCTATTTCTATAAGGAATGACATTGGTATTTTAATTGGAATTGCATTGAATCTGTGTAGTGCTTTGGATAGTATGGCCATTTTGACAATATTGATTCTGCCTATCCAAGAGCATGAGAGATCTTTCCATCTTCTAAGGACTTCTTCAATTTCTTTCTTTAGTGTCCTGTAATTTGCATTGCAGAGGTCTTTCACCTCTCTTGTTAGATTTAAAAAAAATCTATTATTTGCCCTCATTAATCTATTGCCCCATCCCTTTTCTTTTCTTTTTTTTGTACCAAGGATTGAACTCAGGGGTACTTGAACACTGAGCCACATCCCCAGCCCTATTTAGTATTTTATTTAGAGACAGAGTCTCACTGAGTTGCTTAGCGCCTTGCCATTGTTGAGGCTGGCTTTGAACACACGATTCTTCTGTCTCAAAATCCCAAAGCGCTGGGATTATAGGCATGCACCACTGTGCCCGGCTTTAAAATGATCTTTTGCTGCCTGTGTTTGCTCTTTTATATCATCCTTTAATTCTTAGACCATTTTAATTATGTACCTCCTGAACTCTTTTTCTGACATTTCTTCTGCTGTGCTGGCCATGGATTCTAATAATGTAGTATCTTGGTGTGTTAAGAGCACTTTATTACCTTGTTTTTCATGTTGTTTGTGTGTCTTTCTTTCTAGCACTGTGAATCTGAGGTGTTACAGTTTTTATCCTATAGGCTTATAGTTTCTCTGCAGGGTTCCAATACCTGTCCTTTAAGGGGGAGATCAATATTAACAGATCCCAATACAAACAATATATAGCCTTAAACCAAATAGCTCCTAATAAAACATTTACAGTTTTGTCACAATATTCAGAAATGGTGAGTTCTACAATATAAACAAACAGTAGGTTTGCAAACGAGTCTACAGTTTCTACTGGTGGGCAAAGAGAGAACTGGGGGTGGAGTGTAAGATGAGATGTTAAGGAGGTAGGAAGTGAGGATATAGAATTATTCAATCTTAGAAAGCTTGAAAGAGGAATAAAAAGAAGTTGGCTAGTAGCAGGAGAAAAGAGAGAAAGAGATTTCGGGGAGACAAGTAAGTGGGAAGAAAATAGAGAGTACAAAAAATAAACAAACATAATTAAGAAAAATAAAAGAATATACAACACAACTGTAATATACTATTCAGACATCCCAGTCCTCAGTAGCCTAATACATGAAAAATACTTGGTTTCAACCAGGAGTGGTGGTGCATGCCTGTAATCCCAGCACTTTGGGAGGCTGAGATAGGAGAATCGTGAGTTCAAAGCCAGCCTCAGCAACAGCGAGGTGCTAAGCAACTCAGTGAGACCCTGTCTCTACATAAAACACAAAATAGGGCTGGGGATGTGGCTCAGTGGTTGAGTGCCCCTGAGTTCAATCCTTGGTACAAAAAAATCCAAAAAACAACAACTTGGTTTCACAAATTTTGGGAATGTGAGGGCAGGAAAAGAGAGAGAGGGAGAAAAGAAGAAAAAAAGATAATAGAATAAGAATCTCAAGGTAAATTAAAGGATTGTTTCTGTTGGATTTCAGTGTCTTCCCTGTTTCCTTTCTCATGCAGTAGTTAGGGTTATCTGTTGCTTGCTGGTAACTCCACCCTCAGGATGGTGAAGGTTATTAGGATAGGAAAGTTGATCTTGGAGGCCTGGAGGTGGGGTATAGCACTGGCCAGTCCCCTTTGGAAAACTGTACCCCAAGGATCTCCTATGAGGCCTGCTCGTGTGATGTGGGCGCCTTGTCTTATCTCCTTATATCACCTGTAGACCTCGCAATTCCTGGTCTTAATTTAGTCTCTAAACTGTATCTCACTCGCCCCCTCCCTTTCTACTTCCTAATCAGGAACCTCTTTCTCCGGAGGTCTTGTGGGCTGTGCTCTGGGACCTGTGCACCTGTCACAAAGAGCTGTTTTGTGTTGGGCAGATCAGGACCAGGCTTTGCAAGCTACAGGCTGGCTATGTAGCTGCAAGCACTGTGCTGGGTTAGTGGCAGAAGGGGAGAGGGGACAGTTGGGGGACTTAGGTACCTTGATATTTCTTCTGAGCTCCAGCTGGTGTTCCAAGCTGGGAGTTGTCCCAACTAAAGATGGTGATGATAGTAGTGAGAATAATCCAAGATGGCAACAAAGGTGACCCAAGATAGAGGCAGCTGCTTTCAGAAATGGGGCTGGCAGGGTGGTGGGGTTAGGTGATGTTTGGAAATGCAGCTCTGTGGCATGCAGTGTTGTGGCGGGCAGCTGTCTCCAGATTCTGTCCAGTATCCCCAGGTGCAGACTACCGCGTGAAGGGAACTATCCCAGCGGTTGAAATGTCCCAAGATGGAGGCAACCTGGGGAGTCCCACGTTGGTAGATGGGGGTCCACATGGGAGCGGTGGCCAGGGGTCCTTCACAATGTGTGGGCACTGATGCGGGGGTGCTGTGGGGGAGCAGGTCCTGTGTGGGCAAGTGGCTGGGGTCCTGCGCTAACACTGAGCCTGGAGGACCTGCATGGGCACATGGCCGGGATTTCTGCAAGGGAGCCTCTAATTCGCAGAGAAACAGTATTCCCACTGCTTGAATCCCAGGTCACAGAGCAACAAGCAATGCCCCCTCCCTCTCGCCCTCCATCTTCAGGAAATCTTTTGGGGCTTTTGGATTATAAAAGTCTTGCTTTGTCTCAAATGGTGAGTTGACTTCCTTATTCTTATGCTGGTGGAACTGAGAAACACGAGGAGCCTGCCAGGGGGTAGGCTGGCTTCAGCCACCATTGATGCTGTTGCTGCCATAAGGGATGATTGTTGCAAAATGGTTCAGAACCAGTGTGATGTTTTCCCGAGCATGGCTATGATGATGCACCTGCTTGTTCAAGGTGTTTTCTGAGAACAGCTGTCCTTCTTTAGTGTCCCTCTTGGCACAGTGTGTTCCCCATGGGGACTTCCAAACTAATAGTTCTTTGGCTCACACTCATTCCCATCACAGGATGGGCCAACAGTGAGTGTTCCACCATCCTTAGTCAGACATGCTAGCAAGACAAACTCTCTCTGTCATTTGCTTGGTTCACCTCTCCAGATTTTCCCTTCCCTTAGGATAGGTCTTAGTTCCCAAATGTTTTCTTTTTCTGCAAATTGAAGTTTTAACTTCACCACAGAAAAGGGAAACATGAGCATATTTATGAGAAGTTGCCTGAAAGTCCTGTCTCTTTCTACTTGCCAAAGAGAATCGACAGGAGCAGCCAGTACTTTGGACAGAGAAATGTTCCATTGTGGCCCTCCCCTGCAAGGCCATGGATGACTCTTTTCATTTTACATAGGAACCAGCAGGGTTTTCCCAGAACAATTCACCTACATAGAGAAGGAGTAGCAACATTTAAATGGCAGCATCATGCCCTATAAATACTTGGGTTCTTTCTAACCAAGTATCCTGTCACCTTTATAAGAAGCTGCTATGATTTGGATGTGATTTAGATGTGTACTTCAAAGGTGCATATGTTGGATGCTTGGTCTTCAGGTGGTGGTGTTGGGAGATGGTGTAGAGACTTTTAAAAAGTGAGGCTTACTAGGGGTCCTTACATCACTGCCCTTGGAAAGGATTAGGGTAACTCTCATGGAACCCCTGAGCTTTTGTGAGAATGAGAGCAAGTTGTTATAAAAGGGAGCCCAACCCCATAATCACAGCCTGGCTTCTTGTTTTTGTGATGTGATCGCTTCTTTCTGCACATACTTCTGACATTGCCATTGACCATGAACTGATGAATCCAAGGGAGCCCAGTTAAGCCTAATCAATGCTGTTTGAACTTTCATCCTCCCAAAACATGAGCTAAGCAAACCTAATTTCTTCATAAAATTAGCCTGCCTAGGGTATTTAATTATAGTAATGAAAAACAGACTTATAAAGAAACCATACAGAAGCTTTGAAATTCCTTTGTCTCTCTATGGCAGGTTCCTGAGCGGGGTACCCAAGTCTTTGTTCCGGAGACTTTCTTCATGCTGTGGGCTTAGTTTCTGTTCTAAGTGAGGTGAATATCTTAATCTTCATAATCCTCATAATCCTTCCTAGAAGAAAAACCCTACCTTGCTTCTGTTTATTTCCCACCTGATTGGTCCTGACCTTGGTGGGAGAGAGGCAGTCTTCCTTTCTCCCTTCACATTTTTTTTTAACAATTTTTAATAAAATTTTCATTTTGGATTAATTCTAGATTTACACGAAAGTTGCAAAGATGGTACAGAAAATTTCTGTATTCTCTTCATAGAGCTTCCTCTGATGTTAACATGCTAAATAACCATGGTGCTTTTTGTCAAAACTAAGAAATTAACATTGATACAGTACTATTTCTTAATTTAACTGTGGACTTTATTTAGATTTCACTAGTTTTTCTACCAATGCCCTTTTTTCTATTCCAGAATCCAATATGGGATATCACAATATGCTAACCCTGGTGGGAGTATTCACACCAAAAAAATTGGCAAATACTACAAATCAGGGTGTGATTTGATATTTTGTTGATGATTTAGACTTAAGAAGGTGGTAGAGAAAATATAATTAAATATCCGTTTTAAGTATTTGTTTTTACCGTGCCTCAAGCCCAGCCTGAGTTGGTAGAATAGGCAGAATGAATGAGTAGGAATGAAGAGGTGCTAATGAAAGACAATCTTTCCCTCCTGACTAGTTGTGACTAGGATTCACAGCCAGGATCCCAAACATGCTAGAGTCCTAGCTGTTCACAGAGGCCCAACTGCAGGAGGCCTGCCTGATCAGCCCTGCTGTGCTTGGGATAGCCTCGAGAGCACAGTCCATCTTAGGTCAGTCTTGACCCTATTGCTCCAGCTGCTGTGGATATTTGTGTGGATGTGCCTGATGTAGGAGCAGCTTGGAATGTGGAAACAGTTTGCACTGTTGAGAGATGGTCATATGGACCCCTGGAGTCTGCAGCATGAGTGTCCAGTGTCCTTGTTGACCTCATGAAATCCCTTTATTTCTGTATCAGTTAGCGTTCAAATATGGAAGAAGAAACACGTTTAAGGGCTATATGAAAGGAACTAGATTGTGTAATGGCAGGAGCTGGTAAGGATCCTGGGTAAGGTTGCTGCTTCTGCATCTGCTGTTGTGCCCAAAGTCACTGAAGTTCAACAAGGCTGATAGTTGGGAAAGAAAACTGGATATGAACTTGGGGAGTTTAAAAGACAAGCTGGAAATCCTGAAGGCAGTTGCTATGGATGGCGTGACAGAACTAGCTTGTACTGATTCATGAGAGTTGATTATTAAATGTTCAGGATTTTTCTGATCCATTTGTTAAATATAGCCATCATTAAAAATTAGATGAAGCAAACTTCCAGTTAAATATATTGCATTAAAAACAGAGGTAAAAACTCAAAACTCATTACTTCCTAATCATTTTGCTCTGTCTTATGATTTCACTTATGCTCTTGAACACTTTTATGTGTGTTATATTTGTATGGTGGAGATGCTATATAGTGGTGTGTTGTTGTGCATCTCTTGCCAGTTCTAGGTTCAGTGATATCATGTTGGTAGCTTTCAACTAGCCCTGATGGGAGCATTTATACCACAGAAATTGGCAAATGCCACCAATCAGCACTTGATTTATTATTTTGTTGATGGTCTAGACTTAAGACTGCAAAGTAGAAAATGTTAATAAAGAAAATAAAACTTAGCAATGGAATATTACTCAGCAATAAAAGAGAATAAAATTATGGCATTTGCAGGTAAATGGATAGAGTTGGAGAATATCATGCTAAGTAAAGTAAGCCAATCTCAGAAAACCAAATGCTGAATGTACTCGTTGATAAGTGGATGCTGATCTATAATGTGGGGAAGGACATGGGAACAATGGAGGAACTCTGTTCACAGGGGTGTAAGGGGAGAGGGGGCATGGGGACAGTAAAGGTGGTGGAATATGACAGTCATCATAGCCCTAACTTTACGTATGACAGCATGTATGTTGTGATTCTATAACACTTACAACCAGAGAAATGAAATGTTATCCTCTAAAAAAATAATAATAAAATTTAAAAAAGAAAATAAAACTTAAATTACAAATTGTGAATAAAGGAAATACTGTTATTGTGAGACTCAAAACTATTTTTCAATTTAACGAAGAAGTAGCTTACAACATGGATGAACAAGTGAAGTGCTAACATTCATCTTTGTTGTTTCACTTTTATCTTACTTGTTAACATAAGCAAAAATATCAACCAACATTCATGTGGCAACTATAACTGGAAAGTTGGTTGTTAAATATTTATAAGTACATTATTGACTGGATCCCACAAGGATAAATTTCTGCCTTCACTGTTGATCCAGAACCTGGCTATGAGCCTCATCCTTCTGGGGGAGAGAGGGATGGGATAGAGGGCCTTTAGATCTTCTGGAAGGAAAGCCACAGTCCATTTATTCACAGAGCACCAAGTCAGGCCACATGTAGGACCCTGGGAACCATGAGATGAATCTGACCAGTCCTGCCTTCTAGAAGCTCACTATCTAAGGAGGGAGAAAGGTAAAGCTGGGGCATAGGAAGAGAAGGGCCACCAGGCTCCCCATCCCCTATCTTACTCCTCGCTACTCTCCCGGAAGCAGCAGAGGCCGACTCCTTCATTCAGCATGGTGAGCCCCTTACTTGGACTCCAAGCCACCTGCTGACACCGTGGGCATCCCCCTACCGTCCTGAGCTCCCTCCACCTCACTCTGCTCTATAAGGTCCAGCATGCTCATATATTCCCTCAGCCTAGGATGTCTCCCTGCTCCTTCGCTCCCTGTGGAGAGGTCCGCTCATTTCCCCAGATCCTATCCAGTGCTCCCTTTTCATCAAACCCTCCTGTTCATAGCAAAAACAATCACCCTTTTCCTGCTCCATTCCTACATCCTATGGCTGTGTCTTTTAAAAATACCATCGATGATGTGATTGTTGATGGCCATTTACAGAGAACACGGCATGTCCCAGGCACTGTGCCAAGCACATTATGGGCATTGTCTCCATTTAATTCTTTCATGAGCCTTGGGAGCAGGTGTTCTGATTGCCTTTTCACAGATGAGGAAACAAAAGCTCAGGAAAAATTCAATGTGACATTCCTGTGGGCACACAGCTAGTAAGTGGTAGAGCTAGAATCTGAGTGGAGGCTGCTCCCAACCCCTGAGATGTAGGGCCTATTTAGCCTAAGTGCCAGATTCCTGGGCCAAGATTGCAGAGCAGGTAGGAGAGTTGGGGATCCTGTGGGTCTGCGGGAGGTGGCTGTTTTTCAGAAGGTGGTAGGACAGTAGCCCTGTGGGTTGTCACCCTTCAGAGAAGAGTGGGTCTTTCTGTCCACCAGAAGGGGGCTCAGCTGAATAGTGAACAGGGCCTGCCTCAGCTATGGAAAGAAACCACTGCCCCGAATTTGACACAAAAATGGCTCCCAGGCACAGCTCCACCTCCCTCCTCCTCAGACTGAGACAGGAAGGCTGTCAGCCTCGCTTGTCACATCTGAGCGACAGCAATGACATGTGCGTAGGAGGCACTAAAGCAGGGGATCCCTTAATAGAGCAGGTGCCTCTGAGCCCCCAGGCTTGCTATCTAGTCTTTGTGGGAGTGTGGGGGGTGGTGCGCAAGAGAACACACCAAACTTTCCAGGGCTAGGACTAGAGCAGGGAAAGGAAGAACCTGAACAATTAAAGGGGACACCAAAAATAAAAATAAAATAAATAAACCCACAGTAATGGACACAAATGATGTTTTAGTACAATGCTTGAAAACTGGAATGAATGCAAAATATCCACAATGAAATACCATCATTTTAAAAAATCGAGACTGGATCAGTAAGTAGCATGGAAAGACTTCCTGACTTCCATCCAGGGGGAAGCAGGTATGTGGTCTATTGAGCAGGTCACCTGCCCTCAGCTGTTCTGCACTCCCCCTCCCCCCCCCAGGGAACTGTGAAGTTCTCCTGTGTGTTTGTCCCCCATCCAGCAGAACCAAACTGCATTTCATTCATTCATTCATTCATTCACTGACCATGTCTGGATTATGTTTCAATGTAGATAATCATATCATTTGGAAATAATAAAAAATTTATCCTATGGCTTCCTTTCCAGTTGTTATTCTTGGGCACACTAGCTGGACTTCCAGGACAATTTTGAGTAATGCTGCCAATTACAGCTGCCCTTGTCTTTTTTCTGTTTTGATTGGGAAGGACCCTTAAGATATCATCATTAAGTAAAACGTTTACTGGGAGTTTTTGGTATGCATGCTTTATTAGTTTGTGGAAATCTCATTTGTTTTGTATTTTAAGAGTTTTCTCTCCTTCCCCCTTTAAAAATACCATGAATGTGTTACTTTTTGATATGACCATATAATTTTTTCTCCATAATCTGCTAGTATGTTGAATTATGTCAAAGGATTTCCTAATATTGAACTTCCTTTGCATTTCTGGAATAAACCCTATTTGGTTATGTATTTTACACACTATTGGAATGGATTTTTCACTATTTAGGATTTTCATATCCATATTAATAAACAGATTCAAGGTGTGATTTTTCATTTTAATACTGTTCTTGCCTGGTTTGGGTAGTAAGATCATACTGGTCTTATAAAATGAGAGGGGGTAATCATTCCAGCCCCCAATTCTCTGAAACAGTGTGTAAAATAGGAGGCACTTGTTGCTTGGGGTTTGCAAAACATGTTTCTGTGATGAGTTGGGCTTGGTGTCTTTGGGAAAGGGAAGAAAATTTGAACTACTCATTTCATTTTCTTAATGTTATTGGTTTATTCAAGTGTTAGATTTCTCTTTCAGTCAGTTTTTGTAATTTATATTTTTAGAGAAAATTGTCCATGTCTCATTGATTTGAAGTCATTCATAGTTTTCTTTCATGATTTCTTTTTTTTTTTTTTTAATTTTTTTAGTTGTAGATGGACACAATATCTTTATTTATTTATTTTTATGTGGTGCTGAGGATCGAACCCAGTGCCTCAGGCATGCAAGGCAAGCGCTTTACCACTGAGCTACAATCCCAGCCCCTCTTTCATGATTTCTAATGCTTATCATATACTTTTTCCTGGTTTGAGGTGTGACTATTTTGTTAATCTTTTAAAGAGGCAAGTTTTGGTTAATCATCTCTAATACTTTCTCCATTTCATTAATTTCTGCTGTTATCTTCATTGTTTTCTTTATTCTACTCTGATTTTCTAGCTTCTTGAGCTGAACAAGGAACTCATTTATTTTTAATCTCAGTTTTAAGTAAATCCATCGAAGGCTAAAATTTCGTTCTAGGACAGGCTTTAATCATGTCCCACATATTTTATATGAAGTATCTTCATTGTCATTTAGTTCTAAATATTTCATAAATTTCCATTGTGAGTTTCTTTTTCACTCGTGCTATTTGGGGGTGTGTTTTTTCCTTCCCAAATGTATTTTGAACTATGCTCATTGTTGAATTCTAATATAAGTGCATTGGCTGGAGAATATTCTCTGCATGATATAGATTCTTTACAATTTACTGATACTGTTTTTGTGACTTAGTAAAAAGTCAATTTTTATAATGTGCTTTCTGTGTCTGAAAAGAATTAATATTCTATGCTTATTGGGAGCAGGATTCCAGATTTATCTATTAGATTGAGACTTTTGGTTATGTGGTTCAAAGAATCCATATCCTTATTGCTAATCTTTCTGTTTCTGGGGAAGGGCACTAAACTCTCCTCAGTGATTGGGTATTCATTAACATCTTCTTGTAACTCTGCCAGCTTTTGCTTTATATATTTAAGGCAGGGTATTTGGATATATAGAACTTCATGATGGTTATGTCTCTTTGGTGGAGTGTCTTTTCTCATATCTAATAATGTCTCTTTATTTCTCTTGTAGCTTTTGCTCCAAATGTCATCTCACATTCCCATCACTATACCAGTTCTCCTTCAATATTTGTCTAGTATGGGTCTTTTTTTTTTTTGTCCTTTTACTTCAAATATTCTCTGTCATGGTAAGTAACATACAGTTAGATATTTAAAAATCTGATTCAGTGTCTGTTGTTTAACAGGTAAGTTTGATCTATTCACATTTTATGGTGATCACTCATGTATTATATTTACCATCTTGTTTTGTGTTTTTCTTTGGTTCTGTTTTTCTATTGTTTTACGTTGTTATTAGATTGATCAGGTTTTCTTTTCTCCATTTCTCCCTATTCTTGTTGGCTTGGAAAGTATAATTTGTACTATTCTTCTCATAGCCATGAACTTTATATTTTAGTGTGTCTCTTTTACTCTTAATTTTTCTAATAAAGTCAAAGGTTATTTATTATTTCTGTTCTCCTGTAGATAAAACCTTAGGATACTCTACCCAGAAAATCCCTGTGTTCTTATTATTGTCACCTTGACTTTTGGTTTAGATGTTATCATTATTTAGTAATTACATAGTAATGAAATAGTAAATAGTTAAATTCATCAACATATTTTACCAATTTCTAAGTTTACCTTCTTTTCTTGCTGAAATATATTCTTTGCTAGTTTTTTTTTCAGTTAGTTTCTCTGGATGGTAAAGAGTTTTTTATGTCTGAAAATGTTTTGATTTCACTTTCAATCTTGAATGATAGTTTAGCTAGCTGGCGATATAATTCTAGGCCTCTAGATATTTTTGCTCAGCTCTTGGAAGATCTGATTTCATTCCCTTCTGTTCTCTATCATGATGATGAGAAGCTTGCAATGACTATATTATTTTATTTGGTAGATAATCTGTCTTTTTTTTCCTATCTGATTTTTTTTTCAGGATTAGAGATTGAACCCAGAGCCTGGCACATGCTAGACTATCACTCTACATTCCCAGCCCTTTTAATTTTATTTTGAGTCAAGATCTCTCTAAGTTTCCCAGGCTGGCCTCAAACTTGTGATCCACCTGCCTCAGCCTCCTGAGTAGCTGGGATTACAGGTGTGCACCACTGTGCCCATATTTTCTATACCATTTTATAAATAAACTTTCCTTTATCTTTTATGCTCTTTAATTTCACTATGGTATAGCATATGAGAGGGAGAGAGTACATTGCCAGACACAGACCAATTTGGAGGTCAGTCTTAGACTTTGGTTTCAATCTGCTCTCAGGAGAATTCACCCCACGAGACCAGCATTCCCTTTGGAGAGTAGTGTCCCCAGTGACCTAAGGATCTCTCATTAGGCTCCACTTCTTAAAGATTTTACTGCTTCCCACATTGACACACTGGGGAAGAAGCTCCTTACACATTAACCCTTGGGGAACAAACCATATCCAAACCACAGCACTTCTTAGTTCCCCAGCCCTGCATTCCTCTTTTGTAATCATTCTCAAACCAAGCACTGAGGCACTCATCCAAGGACCTGGTCTCATTTTGTTATTGGAGATCTAGTTCTTTGGGGAGACAACAGACAATGAAGATTTAAGAGCATGAGTGGTTTTTCTAGGTCCTGACTGGAAGGCTTCATGTCCCTGCTTCCCACCTCCCTAATCAATAGTGTCACACAAACCCCAAGCCTGGGGTGGGTATGTTGCAGTTTGTTTTTAACTCTTTCTCATCACAGGGGAATGCTAACCTAGGTTGGGTGTATGGATCAGACTCCCTACCTCCTGTATGGTATTTTTAGTCCCTTTTGTCCCACAGGTTATAGCTCCAGCCACCTCACTCTGGCTCTTGACTCCAATCCAACAGACCCACAGCTCAGCCAGTCTTTTCTCTTTGTTGTTTCTTTTCATTTCTAGTGAAGAAAGGTGTTTATTTTGCTTTTGAAAGTGACTGTCTGTCTTCCCACTATTTCTGTTTTATCTGTGAGTGCCATGTGTTGGGGCTAGAGGGAGAGCTCAAAGCATGAACTTACAGTACCATCTTGATGGAAAGACTCCTTTAGTGTTTAAGCTATTTTTAGTTTTTTAAAAATATTATTGCTTATAACCTAAAATGTCCTGATAGAAGTATCTATTTGGTAAGATTGATTTGAAGATTAAGTGGGATTTTCCAATGTGAATGTGGTACAATGTCTGCTATAGAGAAAAACTCAATAAAAGGCAGCTATGCATTGAAAGAGAATAAAATTATGGCAGCTGCAGGATGGAGTTGGAGAATATCATGCTAAGTGAAGTAAGCCAATCCCGAAAAACCAAAGGCCAAATGTTCTCTCTGATAAGTGGATGCTGATACATAATGTGGGGGGCATGGGAAGAATGGAAGAACTTTAATGGGGCAAAAGGGAGGGAGAGGAGGGGATTGGGGGCAGGAAAAATGGTGGACCAAGATGGACATCATTGCCCTAGGTGCTACTCTACATTGTGTATAGCCAGAGGAATGAAAAGTTGTGCTCCATTTGTGTACAATGAATCAAAATGCATTCTGCTGTTATGTGTACTTAATTAAAATAAATAAGTAAATAAATAAATAATAAGGCAGCTATGACTATAATTGTTTTTGTTGCCTACCTTTCCCCCACATGCTTCTGCCCATTGTGGGTTCAGTCTGGCACAACTGTATGTGAGGATTTCAGCTGTGTTACATCTGCTCTTGTTATAGATACCTCCTCCATCAATACCCTGGTTTCTATTGGTGTCTTTTCTCCTTTCCATGTTCATTATTTCAGAATTAAGTTTTAGTTCATGTATAAATAATGGTTTGGAAAGACCACTAGACAAAAAGTCCTAAGTTGTTGGTTGAAGCCCATTCATGCTATTCATGGCAGAGCTGTGGGAAAAATCACTGAAGTCTGAGAGCCCAAAGAGGCTTGGGGCTGAGCTCAGCTCTACTACTGACTGACCTTAATGTTACCTTAGGCAAGTGGTCTTACTGCTGAGTGAGCTTCTCAACCTGTAAATGGAAGTAAAGTAGATATCTCATAATGCTGAGGTATAGGTCAGGAAGGTGATATATCTCAACTACCATTATATTCCAGGCATTCAAATAATGCTCAAACAATTATAATAATATACTATGTTATAATACTTCTGAAATAATCATAAATATAGCCATCTCTCAATATCCATAGGGGGTTGATTCCAGGAATCCCTGAGGATGTCCAAATTTGTGGATGCTCAAGTCCCTTTTATAAAATGGCATAATATTTGCATATGTGTATCTTCCCTATATTTTAAATCATTTCTATATTGCTTGTAATAGTGTAATATGCTGTAAATGCTATCAAATAGTTGTTATACTTTATATTTAGGGAATAATGACAAGAAAAATGTTTGTACTTGTTATGTACACATGATTTTTTAAAAAATATCTTTGATCTATAGTTGGTTGAATCCATGGATGTGAAACCCATGGATATAGAGGGATGAGTGGCTCGAGAGGCTGAGGCAGGAGGAGTTCAAAGCCAGCTTCAGGAACTTAGCGAGCAACTCAGTGAGATCCTGTCTTTAAATAGAGTATAAAAAAGGGGTGAGGATGTGTCTCAGTGGTTAAGTACCCCTGGGTTCAATCCCTGGTACCAAAAAAAAAAAAAAAGGGATGATATGTTAGCTAAATTTTTAAGATGTGGCAAGATGTACTGGGGCCCCTTTCCCTTTTATGATAGGTAGGTATGTGTGTGTGTGCATGTGTGTGCACGTATGTGTAATATTTAAACAAAAAACACCAGTCAGAATTGGTGTCATGCCCTCTGAGAGAGTGTCAATCACAGCCAGAATGGAGAGTCAAATGCTTCTTAGCACAACCCTGTGCTGGAGTCATTTTTCTCAAAGGACAAGGCCAAAGTTGTGTTAGCAGGAGGAATGACCTTTTCTCACGTGGGAAAAATTATTACTGGCTATGACAGTGTTTGCACCTTACACAAACTCATGAGGAAATCAGTGATGGGGGGAGTCTGAATGAGGATATGGGACTCTATCTTCTTCTTTATCTTGAGCCTAGAGTCCCCACTTGCCACTTTGGCTGGTTATATTACTTTTAAATAATCATTTTACTTTCAAATACTTTTAGATTTACAGATAATTTGCAAGAATATTACAGAGAGTTCCTGTATTCCCCACACCCAGTTTCCCCTACACAAGCCCTCTATTTTGTGACTCAGCAAGGATGGAGCAGGAGGGGGGCTGTACTAGCCTCCAGCTGCAGCATATTAATATAGCAGAAGGGCCCCTGGAGAGGAGTGGAGTCACCAAAGGAGGGGTTCTGTGGTTTGGATGTGGTTTTCCCCCCCAGGGGTTCATGTATTGGGAGTTTAGTCCTGATTGTGGCAGTATTGAGAGGTGGCAGACTTAGAAGGTATGGCCTAGTGTGAAATGATTAGGTTATGGCAGCAGGGGGGAGGAGCACCACCCTTGGAAGGGATTAATGCTGATCTCCTGGAGTAACTTAACTCTTGCAAAAATGCGTTGTTATAAAAAGAACAAGATTGGCCAAATCTCTCCTTGCCACCATAATGTCATCCTCCATGTTGGAGATAATCAAAGGGAGCCTCACCAGAGGCCAAACAGATGAGGCCACTTGATCTTGGACTTTTAGGCTCCCAAAATGTGAGTGAAATAAACCTCTTTTCTTTCTAGTTACCCAGCCTTAGGTGTTTTATTATGACAATAGAAAATGGACTAATGTAAGTAGACAGAAGCTGGAAAGAAGCAAGAAGGAGTAGAGAAGACCTCTGCCCTCTGAATTCCCTGAATATCCAGCGCCTCCTTCACCTCACACAGGTGATTGAAAACCATTCAGAACAGAGCAGGATGGACTTCGCAACACCTGGATTGAATTTTTTTATTATTTCCAGAGCAGGCACAGGAAATACTGATTGCTAAATACGAGATGCTATCAGACTGGTGAAGTCAAAGCACATTTAGAAAAAGAACTACTTCTAATGCTAAAATCTCAGAGGAAGTTAATGCCCACATCATATTTTCAGTACCCCTCTTCACAGCTCTGATTTGAGGTGTGGATCTGCCATAGGGCATGCAGAGCCTTAGAGGGGGCAAGCTTTGCTGTCTGGAGCTATTTCTTCTTAGATTTTCAGGCCAACCTTATAATATTTAAAGATTATGCATATTTTATTTGTATTGTGTTAATGTGATTTTAGGATTTCTCTCTTAAACCCTTCCAGACTCCAGAAGAGAGAGAGTATGGGATTCCATGAGGGACATTTGGTTGGATTCAGGGACTGGGGGATTGGATGGGTGGTTTGGGGTTTTGGAGAGGGAACTGGCTGCCTGAGAGGTGTGGGAGCAGATGATTCAGTGGCAGAAGTCCCTGTAGTGCAGTGAGGTGCTTGCTGGCTGCCATCTCTTGAATTATCCTGGCCTAAACTCTTCCTGTTTCTCCCGGGATAAAAGAGTTGTTCTACGTGGAGCCTTCCCTGGGCTTTTTTCCTTTTTCCTCCTGGCCTCAAAGCTTACAAATCATTCCTTCCTGTGTGCAGATGAGGTGATTCTCCAAGGTCCTGTCTGTGCAGGGTGACTGACAAGTCAATTTGGTCAGACAATTGCTTGGGCTGATTCATCCACGGAACTGAGTTGCTTGTTTTGGCAAAGTGGGTTTGAGCTAAGGCTGGAACCAGAGGCGGGGGATCAGGAGGAAGCAGGGAAGGGATTCTGAGCAGAACTTCTCTGAACTTCTCTATTCCAGGAGGGGCCGAGAGAGAGGAAGACCTAGATCCAAAGTCCCCAAGGTCCGAAGTAGGGAGCCCCAGGTCTGTAGAGATAGGATGTTGGTGGGGGTGGTGGCACTATTATTCTCATTTTAATTTTTTTTTTTTAGTTGTAGATGGACAAAATACCTTTATTTATTTATTTTTATGTGGTGCTGAGGATTGAACCCAGTGCCTCATGCATGCTAGGCAAGTGCTCTACCACTGAGCCACAACCCAGGCCTTATCATTCTCATTTTAAAGAGCTCACCTCTAGAAAGGTGTAGCTGAGGCAGAGAAGAGTAGGCCAACCCTTGAGGTCAGAGACCTGGGTTTTTATCTTATTTCTTGGTACTTAGTAGCAGTGTGATCTTGTGCAAGTTACCTGCCCTCTCTGAGCTTCTGTTGCTTTGACTGCAATGTGGAGGATGATTATTACTGGGTCTGCTTATCAGGATTGTTGTAAGGATTTTAATAAGACTGGAAACATGAAAATGCTTTGTAAACCCATAAAGGTGAGCCATGTGCCTATACAAGATTTATTTGGGTCTGACAGTCCTGAGTCTCAGTACTAGAAAGCAAAGATGCCCTTCCAAAGGTCGAGCTGGGGAGAGCAGGCTCAGAGTTTGCAGACATCCAGTGGCTGTGTTGGTGATGATTTTTTCTGTTAAGGAGGCCTCTGGTCCCTAGGGTCAGCCATTGATTAGGAACCAGGATGCAGGCTCATCCACACTTGTGCTTGGTGATGTCTCATTGTACCTGCCCTCTCTTGTCCCTCACATCTGCTGAGTGGCAGGGGAGACTGGCTACTGTGTACATAGAGGATCCACCAGAGTATAATTGCAAAGAGAGAGGATGGTATGCCTCCTGGAACTACAGCTGAAAGGCAGCCTGAATTCTTTCACGGGCCATAGCCAAGGCTGTCTGCAGAGCTGGCAGGGTCTTAGGTAATAGCTGCTTGGGGAGCAGGGTTCAGAGTTAAGGAATGTGGCCAAGTGTGGAAACAGTCATATCTGAGTCTATCATGGGGAGAAATAGGAGCCAGGATATAGCCTAGGGTACCTTACCTTCCAGATGCAACCCTGTGAGACCCTCTTCTTCTTGGAGGAGGGCTACCAGACCCAGAAATAGGCTCAGCCAGAGCCAAGATACCAGGATCAAGGCTGACTCAAGGTTGGAGATGTCTTGCAATTCTAGCCCCCTCCTTTTGAACTCACCATTGAGTCCTGCCATCAGCTCATCAGATCCCAGTGCTAGGGCTGAATAATTCTAACTAGGCCTCTTTAGCCTCTATCTGGAACCCCAGCCCTTCTCCTCCCTTCCTCCAATGGTCACGTGTTCCCATTTCTAGCACCTGGGTCTATTCCAAGCTCTACATCTTTCAGATGATATAGGGACCTATTCCCCTCCCTATGTTTTCTGATTGCCCTATTTCAGTGCAAGCAGCTTATCCTTGGATCCCAGCCCAATGTTGGTGCCTATAGACCAAGGAACAGGGAGCAAAGTCATGTACATTGCCAGATGCAGTGGTGTATATCTGTAATTTCAGTGATTTACAGGAGGCTGAGGCAGGAGGATTCCAAGGTCGAGGTTAGCCTCAGCAAATTAGTGAGTCAACAACTTAATGACACTATATCTCAAAATTAAAAAAAAATAAAAATTACTGGGGATGTAGCTCAGTAGTAAAGCACTACTAGGTTCAATCCCCAGCACCAAAAATGAAAAAGAAAAAGAAAAAAGTCATGTACACTGGGGGCTCTTTTTGTGCCTGACATTTTAAACCTCACACCAACCCAGTGAGGTGGATTCTAATTATTCCCATTTTGTAGAAGAGGAAACTGAGTCTTGGAAAGGCTAAGGAACTTACACAATGTAACTTGAGTATTAGAGACAAGATTTCAAACCACATTCGCAGGGCTCCAAGGGCTGTGCTGATCTTGGTGCAGTTATCAACTTGCCTGATGTCTCCAGAGGACTGGTCCCCAGGGTGTGCATCTCTGGCTGCCCCACCAGATTCTGCACATTCTGTACAGGGCAGTGTCAACCATGTGGTTCCATATCAGGCCAGTTCTGGGACAAAGTTTTCCATGTTCCTCATGTTACCTTAACCTTGAATTGGTTCCTCCACCCTGCTCAACAGTTCCCTGCATTATGTAGTGGAGAGTGAGGCTCAGGGACACTGGCAGTCAGAGAAGAAAAGAAGAAAGATAACTTGTAAAGAAGTTCAAGGGAATCAGACTTCATAAGGACTCTGTTACATCAAGTAAAACACACAGGAATTTAAAGAAAAAAAAACATAGGATGGAACTTAACCAATCTTTCTGAGTTCACAGTTCCATTGATGGTGGAAAACAGCAAGTTTTCTCACATAACATCCACAAAGATGGGGACAGATTTTTAGATACCAGCATTACCAAAGTAAGGGATAAAGTTTGTTTTGTTCCCAAGCTAGTCATCTATGGAAAGGCTCAAGATTTCATTTGTTTTGGGGAGTCAGTGCTAAATAGGGTGATCCCTTGCTTTTGTTTTCTCTTTTCTGGATGGGAGACATGGTTTGTTCATAATGGTGCCAGGATCAAGGGTCAGTTTTGTCTCTACCCTAATAAATCCCTCCTCTGCTGAAACTATCTGGAGAGCAGATTCTGTTGTTTACAATGGAATGAAAGAGCCCAAAGGGTCACTGAGTTCAATTCTATGTTTCACAAATGAGGAAGCAGTAGACCAGAGGGGAGAAAGCCTTTACCCAAGACCACTCAGAGCTCATTGCTCTTTTGTCTGGTATTCTCCTGTCCCACTCAGGCCTGATCAGGATGTTCAGGATCAAGCTGGTGGAGTTCTATCTTGGAGGTAGCTTTTACCAACTCCTGAGAGAGTTCAGAGAGAGAAATAGAGAGAGGGAGGAGAGAGAGGCTTTGCTGGTATGTGGACAGGATCTCTTGGTTCTAGGTAACTATGAGTTTCCTTGTTCCATCTCAGGTTCAGTCCCAGCCCAGGCATGGCACAAGGGATAGAGGCAGTGCTCATGTCATCCTGGACTCCATGGCCAGTCCTCTAGGTTGCTCATCTGGTTCTGTTCTAATTTTACAAATAGTATGAATAATAGCGATCATGGTGTGAACTCTGTGCCAATCACTTTGTACATAACATACTGTTTATTTCTCTAAAACTATAAGAGGTAGGTTTTCTTTCCTTTTTGTGGAGGATAAACTGAGGAGCAGAGGTGTTAAGTGACTTTCCTGAGACCCTAGAACTGGTGGGTATTTAAGGAGCCAGGAACTGAGTGCAGTTTGTCTGAAACTAGAAGTTATTCTCCTAACCAAGTGTGTGCTGGCTTCTTCAGTGAGCTCAGCTCATAACTTGGACTGAAGCTGTCTTCCTCTCTGGCCAATATGGTCCCTGTGTAAGCTTCTTGTGGGCTGTGGGATGGGGTGAGGAAGCACCTAAGGTCCTCTTACCTGTGAATGTCAGTTGTCATGCTCCCTGGGAGGCTCAGCTTCCAAACATCCCCTGTTTCTTGGGTCCCTGGAGTTAGGACCCAGGATCTTTTGCCTGCTCTTCTCCTGACCAATCATGCAGCCTATTCAAATCCTTGCCTCTCTCTGGGCTGAATAAAGACTCAGTCCTTCTCAACTCTGATGCTGAGACTCTGAGATTCTAAATAGCGGGGTCCCCTGGCCTGACTAAGGCAGGTTACACAGAAAGCTTGCTGGAGTGAAGTCTTTGTATGTTAGCACACACAAGAATGATACCTTCCCAGAAAGGAAAACATCTCTTGTTTTCTTCCAGTAAATCAAGGCTGGGAGGTACATTTGTTTAATGGGCTCTGTCCACAGCTAATCCAATTTGGTAAGTGACTTGGGGATGGGGAAAAATGCTGATCTGACACTTTGGAGAGTGGACTCAGAGGAAGGGGCTTAGATAGCATTACATGTAGCACTGTGAGCAGGAGATAAGTCAGGAGAACCCCCTCCCAGTGCAACACTCCCCCTCATCCTATGTATATTGTCTTTCTCTTTTAGATCTTGATCTGGATTTTTGTCCACATGTCTTTTGATCTGTATGTCTGTTCTTCTGTTAGAACCATAGCTTACCAGGATCCATAGAGTGTACCTACAGTCATGGTTGATGAGTAATGGCCCTTTTGGGGACAGACAGGTAAGAGGACAAGGAGTATGGTAGACAGAATAATGGTTTCTCAATGATGTCCACATATGAATCCTTGGAACCTGTGAATCTGTTACCTTGCATGGCAAAGGATATTTTTTAGATTTGATGAAGTTAAGGATCTCAGGATGAGATAATCCTGGATTATCCAGTGTAATCACAATGGACCCTGTTAGAAGGAGGCGGGGGGGGGGTCAGAGGCCCGAGCTTGGGCTTTGAAGATGGAGGAAAGAAACCATGAGCCAAGAAACATAGGTAGCCTCTAGAAGGTGGGAGTGGTGGGGATACAGATTCTCCCTTAGGACCATGCAGCTGTGCCAATGCCTTGATTTTAACCCATGAGATCTGTTTGGACTTTTAATCTCTAGAATTGTCTGATAACATAGTGTTGTTTTAGGTCACTAAGTTGTAGCAGCAAGAGGGAAGAGTGCAACAAGTCAAACAAACCCAGGTATGGGGCAGCTGGATGCCTTGGCTTTCCAGACTCACTGGGAGACTCATGCTGCAGACAGATCATGGAGACAGATCTGGGGGTGGAAAGGGCCTCAGAGTGGGTTGGCCAAGGGATCCCTGGAAAATTGCTCCACAAAGTCTCTGAGGCATTGAGGTTTAGGCATGACATGGAAACTGGGGCACAAAGAATAAGGATCAAGATAGCGACTTGGAGCTAGGCTTGGTGGCCCATATTTGTAATCCCAGTGACTGGGGAGGCTAAAGTAGGAGGATTGCAAGTTCGAGGCCAGCCTGAGTAACTTAGCGAGACCTTGTCTCAGAATAAAACATAAAAACGGCTGGAGTGCAGCTCAGTAGTAGACCACCCCTAGGTTCAATCCCTAGTACTAGGGGGGAAAAAAGAGAGACCTGGGGACTGGATATAGGGTGCACCTGTAGAAAGAACAAAGGAAAGACTCAGTTCTGTCAAGGTGAGTTTTGTGTCTAGCTGTCTGCTCTGCGGCTTTGCCCTCTTCATCTGCAAAAAAGAGGTCCTGGTTAGCTTGGAAATTACAGATGGGAGGCTGCAGGCTTGATCTGGTTCACAGGCACAATTGACCTGCACTGGATTCTTTAACAACATTTGCACCAATATTTAAGCATTATTAGGTTTCACTAAAGTGAAATCTAAAGTGTGGACTTATCTTACCATGAAGGATGACCTGGTGACATTGGTCCTGTGTTTCTGCCTGCTGCAATCTCCCAGTCAATCCCCACTGGAGGTGGCCATCCCCAGGGGAGGCAGGCATGAAGTCAGAGAGATGGTGCTGCCATCACCCAACAGGGTTTGCATAGCTTCTTAGACCAGGACTTGGGGAGCCCCCAGGGAGGTGTCTGAGCATGTGGGCTCCTCACAGCCCCGATCTCCAGATACAACTTGACAAGTGCCAAGAGCAGCAGAACTCTCAGCCACATTGATCCGGACACTAAACTCCTATTAATGGAGTCAGAGAAGGCAATTGCTTTCTTGGCAGACACAGGCAGCTGACGGCTTGTGCAGACCTTATAGTCAGATGGAGATACCCAGACCACTCTGCAGGAGCAGCTACAAGCAGAAGACTTGCACACCTGGGTGTCTAACCCGAGCACAGGCTGCATGGCCTGGCCCTGTCATGTGGCCATCAGTTTAGCTGCTAGCTAGCCTCTTTTATGACTTGGAACCTCGGCTGTCTGTCCTGCCCTGGCTCATTTACACTTACCTAATCCATACCCAAGGGTTGTAGGCTGACAGTGACATTCCCGATTTGGACAGCCCTCCTAGTCTCACTTTCCCTGATTTTCTGACCTTTTTTGGCTTTTGCCCTCAGCGCATCTGGGCCCCCTTGATGACCTGTTTTGGATGTATCTCCCTGGTTCTTCCTCCCCAGACTACCTCTAATGAATGTGAGTTTGGTTTTGACCTATTAACTTGTGCACCTTGGCTGGGGCTGAGGCCATCAGCTTGTTCTTGCCATGTAAACTCTGTTATTGGCCAAGATCCTCCTCAGTCTCAGGGGCACCTCCTTCATCACTGACATCTATCTCTTTCCCTTCCTGGATACCTCCAGTTCATTTCTTTCCATCCTCTGCAGTCCAAATCATGTCCATCTCCCACTTGGGCTGCTTCCAGAGCTTGCTACCTGGACCTCCTGCCCTAAGGGTTTACTCTTTCAACACCTTCTTCAATAGCAACTAGACAATTCTCTCCAGAGAGCAAACCTGGCTATGGGAACTCTGGTCAGAATCTTTCAAAGGATATCTTATGACTTTTGGAGAAGGCCTGGGTGCCAGCATTTCTTGATAGGGTCCCTGCTCTCTCTTCCTGTCTTATGTCTCAGGAGCATCCATGCCCCCCAGTCCCTGTTCTAGCCTTACTGATCTATTAGCAGGACTCCTTGTTCTCTCCAAAATTTGGACTTTTGCAGATGTTATTCCCTTTGGCTGGAATCTGCATCTACCCCACCCTCCTCACCTGTCTAACTTACCTTTCACAAATCTGTGGATGCTGTTCCCAGCATGATGCTCTGATGCAATCCTGCCTCCAGTCCTGGCACTTGTCACCCTCAATGGTTGTTGCTTACAGTTATCAGTTTTGAATCCCCAGACGGTAAGTTCCATGGAGACAGGGACTCGATCTGTTTATTCTTCATTATATTCCTGCCAGCTAGCATAAGCCTGGGACACAGCAGGTGCTTGGTAAATGTACATTGAATGAATGAATCATCTTGAGGACAAAGCAGAGAAGCCAAGAGCAAGAGCTCTTGCAGGATAACCTTGAGACTGATCCAGAGTCATCTTTGTGACACTCTCTGAGCATCCCTATTGAAAGGCAAATCAGTCAGGTAAAGGAGGTAGGGGCAGGGGCAGATTGTAAGAACCTTTCCCAACATCTAGGTCCTACTTAACCATCTTGTCTATGAAACAGGATCACCTTGTCCACCCAAAGGGGAATTATTTACTATAACTAATATCAGATTTATCTGATTCTAGAGTTCAGCTTTCTCAACTATCATCCTATTCTAACTGAAAGATAACTGGGAATCAGTCCTGACCTCACTTCCCACGGGATGGGCTAAAAAACAGTGGGAAAATATGCAAAGATCTGAGCTCTAACATTTGTTCTGCCACATGTCGCTGTGTGCCCCTTTGGGCTTCTGTTTCCTGTTACCTAATCCACAGGGCTGTTGTAAAAGTTCATCACTGGGTTCATAAAGAGTGGAGACCAGGCTTGTCTGTGTGGAATTCTTCGTTGCTCAGCACATGACCCAGCCCATTCAGAACTCTGAAAATGTGATCTTTAAAATTGACAAGCTCTTTGCAAACCATATTTGAAAATCCTTCATGAGTCAGGCGCTGGAGTTGGGCAGTGAAATTCACTCTATCCTCACTAACTGGACAATTGCCTCTTGTCACCAATGTGTATTATTATGTCCTCTGCTATAATGCATGTCTTTTTAAAAGAAAATTAGGATCTGTCAAGCACCATTACACAGTGAACCCAGAGAAAGGGCAGCCCATGGCAGCGTATCAAGCTTTGGAGGAGCAGAAGCAGCTGTCTGAGGATCCTTTCTCTGGGGGCCTGGTCATACCTACACATGCTCACTGGAGAATCTTCTTCTCCTCTCAGGTCCCTGGCAGCTGTCCTGGAGAGTGCAGTGGAAAGGACTTGATGGCCCAGGGGTGGAATCCACTTCTGAAAATACTTGGAATACCGTACCAGTCTACACAATGGAGTTCTGTACAAAAGAAAAAGACCAATGCCAGAGCCCTCAAAGAGGAAGGATGGAGTTCATGCCTCTGACAGGAGTGGCTCCTTCTAGTATTCCTGTGTTTTGTGTCAGTGATATTATGGCCTCATCTCTCTATCCTTAAGAGGGAGGTCCCTCTTACAGATGAGGAAACTGTGGCTTGGCAAGTCTTGCCTGGAACTAGATGAGTCTGACCTCAAAGCCTAGGTTCTTCTGAGCTCCATGCTCCCTGCCCTCCTTCTACGGTACTGAGACATGGATGCAGAAGGCTGGCAAAGGATGGGTATTTGGGGTCCTATCCATGGGATTGGCCAGCTACTCAGACACCTTCGTTTGTCCTCATTGCATTGGTTGGTGGCTGCAGGAACATCTTTACGTGGCTAGTATGGAAGTAACATAGACAGTGGTGTTTAAGGAATGGCAGTTGAGATGCCTTGTCCTCAGGGGTCTGCTAAGTGGATGAGCAGCCCAGTTAAGTAACCACCTCCCTGCAGCGCATGAACATATTTTCCCAGGCCTGGCCTGGCTCTGCACTCTGCTGTCTTTCTTTCTTTTCTCCTCCTCATCCTCCTTCATTTTGTTCTTCTCTTCCTTCCCCCTCTCTCTGTTTCTCCTCTTTCTTCCTTTTCTCTCTCCACATTTTCCTTCCTTCCCCTTCTTCCTCTTTCTCCCTCCTCCTTTTCCTCCTCCTCCCCTGTCTAGTGCTCACAGCTTCTTACCTGTCAGCACACAGAACTTGCCAGTATCACATGTGGGGGAATAAATGCTGAGCTGTGACAATCCTGTCTGCCTCAGAAAGAGAGGTTTTATGTAGTTTTTGGCATTTACAAATCCTTTGTGAAAAGGTCACCCTGTTCTTAGAATCTTTTATTAATGCTGAAGACCAGCCCCGGAAATGTCATGTCTTTTTACCATGATATTTACTCAGAAAAGTATGACTAAGCATCTGAAATTCTATCAGCAGCTCGACCCCCAGGGCCAGGCAAGGAATATGTAGGGATGAATGGATTGTTGGTCCCCCTGGAGCAGTTGGGTACTCCTGTCCTCCAGAGCCCTGGGAAGAGGGAAAGAGGGATGGACAAGGTCCAGACACCTGGGCATCCCTGTGTGCTTCTCCTGCTGTCCCAGCAGCTCCAGGGCACAGACTAGTGGGGCCACGCTGAAAGAGATCTTGGTATGTGTGTGGAGACAGATGGGGCAAAGCTGAGACTAAAGACCAGGCGTCCTGACTCCTAAGTCAGTGGCCAGCACTCGGCCTCCCACACCAAGCTGTCATCTTGCTCTCACTCTCCCATAGATCCTAGGAAGAGGACCAGAGCGAGTCTCTTTCTGGATCCCACATTCTGGTTCCTGTGCCAGAGTCGAAGGCAGTACACTGTGGAGGGAAACCCTGGCTTGAATGACCCTGTTCCCCACCTACTTCCGCTTCCTTCATGACTTACTGCTCTGGGTTGCAGTGTGGCAGGCTTTCCTCAAAGCGCCATACTTCTAGATGGCCTTGGAGGAGTCTGGGACAGGAAGAAGTTGAAACCTGTCCTGTTGTTTTATTTAGCTCAGGTGGCCACAATAAAATACTGTAGACCGAGGACTTCAGTAGCAGTCATTTGTTTTCTCACTGTTCAGGAGGCTGAAAGTCTGATATCAGGGGCCAGCATGGCTGGGCTCTCATCTCTTCCTGGCTCAACCTTCTCCCTGTGTCTTCACCTGGCCTCTCCTTTGTGCTAGTTGGGATGAGGGTGGGATGAGCAGGCTCCCCTGCCCCTCTTCTTAAAAAGATACTAATTCTGCCTTGAGGTCCCCACTTAACCCAACTTACCTTCCAAAGGCCCCATCTCCATCACCTTGGGCATTAGGGCTTCAATGCAGGAGTTTTTTCGAGGGGACATATTCAGTCTGTAGTACTTGCTATCTCACAGGGATCATTTGGAAAGGAGGAGACAATAGATGTGAAATTAATGTGAAATCTGTAGATTGTGTACCTGAATAAATTTTTTATGATTGTTTTACCTGTGGGAGGAAAGTAGGGGAGAAGGAAGAGTAGATCTTTCCCTGCTGAGTGCATCTGAGGAGCTGTTTATGTCTGGAGAGGAAGGTGAGCCTCAGGCAAGGAGACCCTGGGCAGAGGGAGTGGAGAAGGTGTTTCCTGTTGCCCCTAGCATCAATTCTCCCTATACCTGCCCCTCCCTCCACTACCCTCATTTCAATAGTCTGAATGGATCATGAGCCTAGTGCCTGAACCAACCACAACATCCCATTGCTCTGGCCACAGTTACTGCTCCAGGGATGGGAGCTTGACCCCTAGATGTCTAACCAGTTGTTTCAGGACTTTTGCAGGACTCACTCTTTTATGATTTATTTGAACCTAGAAGGATGTAGCCTCAAAAGTCACTGTTATAGCACTTGGGACCATGAGGGGGTATCTGGCTGTGCCCACTCAGAGAAATGGGGTAAGAATGGACATTCTTAAATAGCTTAGTCATCATGAGGAAGGGATTTAGTTTGCATGCTAAGAACACTACCTGGAACATAGAAGTATTAATAACTATTTGTTAAATAATAAATATTTGGAGACCCTGCGTCCAGCCATACCTGCAGTCAGTCTATTCCCATTTTAGTTATATAAAATATTAGACCTTGCTTGTATCCTGATCCTGCTATGGAATGGTCCGACCTTGGCTACTCTAGGCACAAGGAGCTCTTTTTGCCCTTTGATGAAATCATAAGATCATAGTGCCCTAAAGCTGATGGTCACCCTGCTCTGGTGGCCAGAGAAGAATCACCAGCATGGGGAATCAAATGCTGCCATCTATCAGGCCTCAGACCTTACCACAGACAGAACTCCTTGGCTGCCAAGGTGCTGGTGAGGGTATGGTTGCTCAGCGAGGCCTCTCTCCAGTGTTGGATGTAGCTCAGAATGTAGGCCTGGCTGTTTTGGAGTAAGGGTTCACTTCTTATAACTTTCCACTAGGGCTAAGCGGAAAGCTCTCCATCCAGCATCTGCTGTAGAGGATAAAAGGATAGCACTGAAAAAAATCATTTCTACATTTAAAATTGAGTGTGTACTATGCGCTAGTGAGTATGAAGTAGCTATTATTATCCTCATAAAACAGGTGAGGAAACAGATACCCAGAGAAGGAAAGTAGCTTCCCTGGGGCTCAGATAGGAGTGAGAGGACTGGGATTTGATCATAGTCCATTTGGATCTGGTGCCTCAGCTTCTAACTACTACGGTGCTTGCTGCTTGACAGAGATAATACTCGGGGACTCATGGTGGGGGTGCTCAGAATGCAATCTAGAGCACCATCCTACAAGATGGCACCTGGAGACCTGACCCAATCTACTTGCTTCTGTGCCAGAACTTGGTGGGGAAAAGGTGGTCTTCCTGGGAGGTCTCTGCTAGTGGCCATTAGGGAACCTATTGGGAAAAAAACCATCCGAAGGGTTCCTTGTGATTCATGAAATTGGCTCACGATTGGTCAGGACCCAGGACAGCAGCCTTCTCAGCTGCAGTAGGGAGAGGAAGGCCCTGTATTGATGCTCTTCCTATGGGCAACATTTTTGTCCACACAGGAGACATCAGCACATGACAGGCCATTTCTCCATATCTGCTGATGAGGGGCCAGCTCCACCTATGGCTCCTAGCCAGCTGTGCGAGGAGGGAGACCTTGTGATGTGGACAGCTAATGACGATGCAAGAGAGCAGTTCTGAATTTCTAGTGCTGTGCTTTCCAGAGCAGATTGTGTGCTGGCTGGAGGTCATCTCCTTGCGGAGGCTCTGGGACTTGGGCTATATGGGATAAACATAAATTAGGGGTCATGGATCTTGGCATGCACTATGCTTGTGGATTATTCCAGGAGAGCTCAGGATCATGGAACACCCTCTTGGGTGCCTTGTCTCTGCTCTGCTATCTCCTCTCTAGGGACAGTGGCAGTCCACTTGCTCAGCTCTAGTAGGTGTTGATGGAGGCTGGAATAAGGCTTAGCTTTCATCTCCTGAGGCAGCAAGGTAGGGCCCTTGCTGGTGAGTAATCTCAGCAGCCCTGTTGCCAGCCTTCCAGAATCTGCTTCTCATGCAGTAAGTGACTTATGATGTATTACACCCCTCCCCACTGGTAAAGAAGTGAGAAATCAAGACCAGCCTGGGTGACTCAGAGACACTTTCAGCCAAGCATTGGCCCCTTGGTGTGAAAATAGCCCAGGGAGGCAGCAAGTACTGCTCTGGTAAATCAGGGTGGCCATTATTTCACAAAAATGGGGATCAGTCATATCATTGTTGCCCATAGGAAGAGCATCAATACAGGGCCTTCCTTTCCCCACTGCAGCTGGGAAGACTGCTGTCCTGGGTCCTGCCCAGTCATGAGCCAATTCCATGAGTCACAAGGAACCCATCAGGTGCTTTTTTTCCCAATAGGTTCGCCGATGGCCACTAGCAGAGACCTCCCAGGAAGACCACCTTTTCCCAACCATAGTCATATTGGTAGGAAGAACTCATGCTTCTCCTGAAAACTAGAACTTGACATCTTCAGGAAAAAATCAATTCTTTGGTTGAAAGACAAGTTTGTCCTTAAACTGTCAGAAGAAAGCTGGCAGCAGCAGTGGTTGGTGGGGACAGCCTGAAGTAGAACTGAAGCTCATTGCCCCCCAGCCCAGAGATCCCAGTTGTTCTGGGGCAGGGCGGGGGAAGCCCCATGATAACTGACTGCAATGGAGTAGGTTGTGTGCAGGTGAGACTCCCAAAAGGTTTAGAATGAGGCGGATGGTCTGGGAGGCAGAGGCTGCAGGTGGAAGGTGCAGAGGAACTGGGAGCAAGAGAGTGAGAATGAAAGAGTGTCCCAAATGAGACTTTGGTCCTGTTTCTTCACCTGTCAAGATGGAGGTCAAGATGCAAGACTGGTGTTTCTCACACTGCAGTGTGTGTCGGAGTTCCCTGGAGGGTGTGTGGAACTGAATTGCTGGCTCCATTCTCAGAATTTCTGATTCAGTAGATCTGAGATAGGACCTGGGAATGTGCATTTCTGCTGATCAGAGAAGCACACTTGGAGAGCCACTGGCCTTGTTGCCACCTATTGTTATCAAGCATCTTCTGCGTGCTTACTTGAAATTTTCAGCTAAAAAGCTACCTACAAAGTTTGGTCTAAGACAGGTTGGGAGCATCGATCAGAAATGGAGTAGGACAGAATACGTCAGGTCATGGGGCTGGACTCAGTCCTTCCTTCCCTGAGGATAGCAGAACACTGGCCACTCTCTAACCCGAAAGATCATAAGGCTGATTTCTCTGGTTCACCCACTCCCCCAGGAGGCAAAGGGGTTACACCCTTCCTAGGATTCAAAGAAGGGGCCCTGGTAAGATAAGTTGATGCCAAGAACACCTTGCATTAGGTGCTGATATTTGCAGAGGTGGTAGGGTATTGAAGTGGGGAGCAGCCCAGTGACAGAAACTTGGGGATTGGCATCAAAGTTCAGGTTCATGTCTTGCTCCACCTTTTTGTGCTGTGTGAGAGGGCAGGGTGGCATTTCACCTGTGGATCTCTGATTTTCTTATCTGTAAAAATGGGAACAATGAAAAGGCCTGCCCTATAGTTCACTGGGATTGTTTGGGGAGGATAAGGTAATGGGCGTGGAATCAATATGTGAACTGTAAATTGTGGATAAAGAGTCGTCCATCAGTATCCTTGGGGATGGAATGGGGGATTGGTTCCAGGACTTGCCCCTCAAATGTCAGAATCTGCAGTGCTCAAGTCTCTTATATAAAATGGAGTACTGTCTGCATATAAGCTATGCTTACCCTCCCTTGTTCTTTAAATCATCTTTAGATTACTTATAATAGTGAACACAATGTAAATGCTGTGCAAATAGTTGTTATACTATATATCTGGGGAATAATGACAAGAAAAGAAGACACAATTTTTTTTCAAATATCTTTGCTCTATGGTTGGTTGAATTTGCTAATATGGAATCTTTGGATATGTAAGGCCGACTGGATAAAAGTTCCAATTGTTTTTTTTTTTTTAATTTTAAACAAGGGGAGAAATGAAAAGTGGAGATGTCATGAAGAGAGTCACTACCATGGGTTTGGGGTGTTGGCTTCCTCACTTTTTCTCCTTACATTCAGAAAATTCAGATAAAAAAAGATGAATTATACAGGGTAAAAGTCCATGCTGCGGCTGTCACACTAGCCTAGCCAGAACCCCCACTAACGTGGAAGACAGAATTTGCTCATTGTTTGGGTTTGGGAAATGGTCCATAGTGTTTTGGAAATGTTGACATTTGCTGGTTTGGGGGCTGTCATGATGCTTCTGCATGCTTTCTTTTGAGAGTGGATGTTAATCAAGAGGGTCTAGTGAATGTTGACATCCCTCAGAGCTGACTTTTGTCAGCCTTGTGCAAATACAAACACAAGCAAAGGGCAACACGTGAACTGCATCTACATGCGCATCTGCTGCACAGCAGGAGCTTTTATTTCAACTTTGAAGGTTGGCATTATTGGTCCCACTTTAGAGATGAGGAAGCTGAGGCCCATAGATGTTCACTTTGACTAGGGTCACAATTTAGTGAGTCCTTGCCCCTTGTAAATTCTTCTGCTTCTCACAAGGGACGTGAAAATACATTGTAAACTGTGCAATGTTGAGTGACTGGAAGGGTCTATTGGTACAATACCCCTCCATTGATTTTTAGTGTTCAGAGTGATTTTCTGGAGCTTTTTATTTTCCTAGTCAGACAAATGTCCAGCCACTTGTGTAATCCATATGGCCTCTGCAGCACCCTATAGCCCTAATACCAGAGTCCCAGCCCCAAGTGACCACGGGCATCTTGGGGTTGGAGGAAAGCCAGTTATAGGTGCCTTTTCTATTTTTTTCACATTAGCCTATTGCCTGGGAAAATTCCAAGCTTGCTACCCCCCCACCCCCAACTCAAAGCCACTTTGTTGCGCTGGCATAATTTCTTACAATAACATTAACATATCATTGGAGCTCATTACCTTTGGTGTAATAGTTCCCTATTGAACTGTGTCAGACTAATTATGTCAGTTCCTTTTCATTCCAGTTTAGTGCTTCTCCAGAGAGTCGCAGTGCAGCACTGGTAATAATGATTAAACTGCTGTCTAATGCTCCACTGGACGGCCAAACCAAACAGGGGAAAATTCCTTGCTGAAGATGGACTCGCACAGCCCTTGTACTTGATGCAATTTGGTGTTTTAAAAGCCATTACCCAGCGGTCATCTCTACATGACGATGGAGGTCTGGTAGTGCTTCTTGGGGGATGAAAAGGCAAATCAGGGAAGGAAGTAGCTTTGCAAGGCAAGGAGTGGCAGAGAGGCAGCCCAGGTGCTTTGCATTCCCTGGGTGAGTGCGCAGGTTCTGACGGGGACCATCTGGAGCCAAGTTTTGCAACTCCGCCGGTAGAGGTGGGTGTGCAGAAAGAGGCCAGGGTAATGAATCAGGACAAGCCAATATCAAATGCTTAAAGCTCTGTTGCCGGTGTCAGACCAAAGAGCCCAGGGAAGATGAATGAAAATGAAGTCATTTTCACCTTCCCTTCGTCTCAGGAAGAGCTCTTTGCTCAAGTCTAAATCGAACATATCTTTGTCTTTTTGTATAAAGGGAAGGAAGGAAATCTTGTGCTTTGACAGGTGCTTTGACAGAAGGTTGATGCTCTTTATCACCTAAAGAGCACAGGATGCTAACCTGTGCTGAGAACCAATTATTGGTGATTATTAATGATCCTAATAATAATAACCAGCATTGGCTGAATGATCACTTTGTGCCAGGCATCGTGTTAAGGGTGCCAGCTCATTTAACCCATAAAATGACTCTATTATCCCCATTTTGCAAGTGAGAAACCAGGGTGCAGGGAGATTAAGCAACCTGCTTGGGGTCACTCCTAGACCCCCATATTTAACTCCAAAGCCTGTATGCAAAGCTGTACTCCCTCTTCATTCAGCCAAGCAATGTGATTAGAGCTGCCTGTCCTCCTGCTCGGAGCTGTGTCCCTCAGACGCTGTATGAGCCCAGTAGATACTGTCTCCACCCTCCTGGGGCTGAGAACTTGACAGTCAATATCAGCACACGGTGTTCCATTCTGTGAGCGGGCAGAGGCAGGGGGATAGAGAATGACTTCATTCACTCACTCACAGTATTTACTTGAGTGTAGACTGTGTGCCGGGTTCTGCGATGTGCTAGGGATGCTGGGGTCAGCAAACAGTCACAGGCTTTGTTTTCTTGGAATCTATAAGCCATTCAGTTCATGGCAGCTGGGAAGCAGCAGAAGGGGGAGAGATAAAGATAGAGATGGAGATAGAGAGAGAGAGATAGAGAGAGAGATAGAGAGAGAGAGATAGAGAGAGAGATAGAGATAGATAGAAGAGAGAGGAGAGAGAGATTGAGGAGAACATAAATCCTTCCAGGGCATGCACTCAGTGACCTGCTTCCTCCAACTAGGTTCTACCTCCCAACAGTACATTAATTAAACAGTAATTAATGGATTAATTCATTACCACTGATGATGTCAAAACCCTTATGATTCAATCATTGCCTGTTATGGTTTGAATATGAGGTGTCCCCACCAAGTTCCTGTTGATGTAGAAATATTCAGAGATAAAATGATTAGATTATGAGAGCTGTAACCTAATCAGTCCATCCTGGTTTGAATGGATTGACTGGGTGGTAACTGTAGGGAGAGAGGGCATGACTGGAGGAGGTGGGTCACTGGGTATGTGCTCTGGAAGGGCTGTTCTTCCTGTGGCTGCTTCCTTCTTTCTCTCTCCCCTGACCCCTTCCTGACCCCACCATGGGCTGGGTGTTCTTCGCCACTGGGTGCATCCTCCATGATGTGATGCCTCACTTTGAACCCCGGGTAATGGAGTCAGCCATCTTTGGACTGAGACCTCTGAAACTGTGAGCCCCGAATAAAATTTTTCTCCTTTAAGTTGTTGTCAGGTATTTTGGTCACAGTGATGAAAAACCTAACTAAGATTGCCTAAAAGCCCCGCCTCTGAAGCTTACTGTATTGGGGACTACATTTTAAACACAGGGACTTTTGGGGGACATTCCAAATCAAAACATAACAATAGGAAATTGGTACTGAGGAATGAGATGCTGCTGTAACAAATACCTAACAATGTAGAAGTGACTTTAGAGCCAGGCAACATGTGGAGGCTGGAAGAGTTTTGAGGCACATGCCAGACCAGGTCTAGATTACTGTGAATGAACTGTTGAGGATGATTCTGATGAGGGCTCAGAGGGAAAACAGGAGAGCTATAGAGCAAGCCTCAATGTTCTTCAAGAATACCTAAGTGACCAACAATGTTGGTGGAATGTGAAGGATGTCTTAGTCCGTTTTGCACCATAACAGAATACTGGAGGCTAGGTAACTTACAAAATAAAGAAAGCTATTTCTCATAGTTCTGGAGTTTGGGAAGTTTAATATCAAGGTACCAGTATCTGGTGAGAACCTTCTTGCTGTATCATCTCATGGCAGAAGGTGAGGAGTGAGAGGAGACAAGAGGGAGATATCGAGAAGGATGAACTAGTCCTGCTATAAGGAACCTACTCCCATGATAACAAACCTACTCTCACTATAACAGCCTTAGCTCATTCATGGAGGCGGTGCGCCCACCACCCAAAAACTACCATTGGGTCCCACTTCTTGACACTTCCACACTGGGGATTAAATTTATAACCCTGAACTTTGGTGGGAGACACATTCAAATTGTAGCAGATGACAAAGGCCATTCTGATGAGGTCTTGGATGGAAACGAGGAATGTGTTATTGGACAATGGAGGACAGATTATCCTTATTATAAAGTGTCAGGGACTTTGCTGAGTTGTGTTTGTGTCCTACTGTTTTATGGAAGGTAGAACTCATGAGTGATGAAATTGGATATTTGGCTGAGGAAATATCTAAGTGTTAAAGGCACAGCTTGGTTCCTCTCAAACGCTTAGCATAAAGTGTGAGGAGAGAAATGGCTTGAAGATGGAATTGTGAATTGGAAGGGAAGCCGATCTTAAGGACTTAGAAAATTCTCAGCCTATCCAGATTGTAAAGAATGACAAGCATTTTTTTTTTTTTTTGGAAGAGGACTTTTAGGGTGTGATCATCTGATAAGGAGATCAGACAGTTATTTAAACAGAAGGAGGAACTATTGTTTAAGACCATGGAAGAATGACTCACCTCACCCACAAGGTGACCCAGAGACCATCAGAGCAATGTCAAAGTAGGGGCTGCAGGTGGCTGTGGGACCTTGATATGCCTTGGCTGACATCACCCCCATATCATGGACTGAAGCTCCCATACTCTTGTGCTTTAGTCATTGGCCACTACCAGGTGTTGCTCTAGTGGGACTCAATGTCTCAGGAAATATGGTGGACACCCTTCTGGAAGTCACAGGCAGCAGACTTTGGTACAAGCATATGGTGCACAGAGTGCATTGAGCCATGGTAGCAGGGCTGACTACACCTAGATTTTGAAGAACTGTGTCTCTTGGAACCATGGGTGCCTTATCCAAGAAGAGAACTAGAGAGAGCTTCTGCTAGAGCAATGTCCAGAAGAATCACAGGAGAGAGGTTGTTCCTGAGACCCCAGAAAGGTAGAGGCATTGTGTGCGGTTTCAGCTCTGGGGAGTCACAGCATGCGTTTGCAACTTTGGAAGACTGCAGCCCTGAGATAGACCCAGCACAGCTGGGAGAGGAGTAGGACCACCTGGAATCTTTGAGACCAATTCCTGCCCAACAAAATGATGGGTTGGGACCTCAACTCCAGTGGGTCCAGAGGGTAGAGCACTGAGCCAATGAATATTATTCTTTTTTTTTTTTAATATTTTTTAGTTATACATGGACACAGTGTCTTTATTTGGTTTACTTATTTTTATGTGGCGCTGAGGATCGAACCCAGTGCCTCACACGTGCGAGGCAAGCGCTCTGCCACTGAGCCACAACCTCAGCCCGAATATTATTCTTGAGCAATAATGTTTTGACCTTGTCCTTCACTGTTCTATCTTTTGTGATAAGAATGTTTGTCCTGTGCCTGATTCACTATTGTATTTTGGAAGCATGTAACTTGTTCGATGCCACAGGCTCACATCTGGAGGGGAATTCATCTCAGAATGAATTGCACCTTGAATTTCACCATATTTGGTTTAGACGATGTTCAGAGGAGATTTTGAACTTCAGACTTCTGAACGGATGGCTGGAATGACTTATGACTTTGGGGGCTACAGTGATGGAGTGTTTTGCATGAATTTGGGGGTGCCAAGGTTAGAATGCAATGGGGTAAATAGTTTGTTCCCTCAAAATTCATATGTATAAACCTTAAACCCCAAATACTGGAATTAGGAAGTGAAGATTTGGGGAGGTGAGTAGGTCATTAGTGCCCTTAGAAGGGGGGCCGGAGAGAGCTTGTTCACCTTCTACCATATGGAAACACAGTGAGAAGTCAGCCATGTGTGACCTAGACATTGAATCTTGCCATCACCTTGATCTTAGACTCCTTAGCCTCTAGAACTATGAGAAATTAACATCTGTTGTTGAAGCCACCCAGCCTGCGTTTTTGTTATGCAGCCTTAACTGAATGTTATAGCATCTCTAAGGCAATAAGGTATAGAAACAAGCTTTGTAAGCTGTAAAGCGCCGAGGAAATGGTAAGTGTTGTCATGTATTTCACAAGTCATGCTATGCTTCTGCATCAAAATTACCCAGTAAGGGTAAATGATGTGATGAAATGCAGATTACCTGGGCCCCATGGGCCTTAAATAGCAATAATAAGACTCTGTCTGTAGCAGCTTTTCTGGGATGTGTTCTTGGTGACACTATATCCAATGAATATTTATAGGGGTTCCTTAAGAACAGGAATTTGGTTAACCAATAAATTTTGGAAATGCTGAGCAAATTAGGATTTATTTTTTAAACTGCAGAACTTTTTAGGACTTTAAAATGCCTCATAATCTATTAGAGAGGAGTTACTCTGTCCCAAGTGCACTTAACCTTGGAATATCTTTTCCCTAAACCATTTTGTGGGAATCAGTGTTTTGTGGAACCATTGTCCCGAGGGACATGTAAGCTGGGACTCACAAAGTTACATACCCTCAGGAGCTGGCAGGCATGCAGAGGATGGAAGAAAATGGGTGTGAGCAATGGGGAGTGGTGAGGGCAGAGGGAAATGTTGGTCCATACTCTGCTTGGATTAAACAACCACTTGCAAATTTAAAAATTTGGCCCATGGCTGCTGAGACTTTTGAAAGAATGAAAAGAGGAATCCTGGGAGTCCCCTGGAGGATAAGCACGCAGATGGAGGCTGGGGCGTTCCGGGTGAGAACCTGGGAGATGTTCAGATGCTTGCAAAATGTGGTTGCTCAGGAGATGAGCTTTCCCAAAGTGGTGTGCCCAAGTGGTGGTTGTGAGAGTAGAAGGTAAGAGAGGGGCTAGAAATGCCATAGACTCTTTAATGAGCACATGAGGCATCAGGGATCTTGTTAAATGGCAGGTTCTTACTTAGCAGCTGTACAGTGAGGCTGAGATGATGCATGTCTGCCTAGTTCCCAGGGGGACCAAGCAGCACTAGACTTCTAGGGTCCTAGGACATAGGCTGCCCTGTCTGAGAGCAGGTCCATTCAGGCTGTGTTTCCTTGTAATTATAGAGTTTGTTCTCTCATTATAAGGAAGAACTTGTTTTTCTCACAGGAAGAGGATGAATACGATTTTAGAATGGGGAGGGCAGGGAATAGGTGACACAATTCTATTGCTTTAGAATAAACTAAGGTTCTGTTCTGAAATGGTTTGCTGATAGCACAGGCTCAGGTTCTGGAACCACGCTCCCTAGTGAGATTACTTGCTTTTCTGGGTGACTTTTACCAAGGGATAGGACATTTCTGAGTCTGGTTTTCTAATCTGGAAAAGAGGGCATAATAAAATCTAGCTTATTATTATGAGGATTATGTGAATTAATATATGTAAAGCACTTAAAATATTGCCTTATAAATGCTCATTACTATCTAAACCTCATTCTCTGTGACCCAGTGTGGGAGTACTTATTCTGTGGTTATCAGAATTATGGATCCTAGAGCTATCATGTTGGGGAAGTACAAGCAGAGTAGATAAAAGTAGCAGCTGTGGTTTCAGACAGGCTGGAGTTAAAGCCCAGCCCTATCATTTATTCCACTCCTATCACATGACCTAGCAACTCCACTCCCAGGTATCTATTCAAGAGAAATAAAAACATAACATCTACAGAAAGATTTCTATGCATATGTTCATGGCTGTAATATTCACAATGGCCAAAAATGTGGAAATAACCCAAGTGTCCATCATTTGGTGAATGGAGAAGCAAAATGCGTAATAGCCATGCAGTAGAATACCATCTGACAATAGGAAGGAACAATGTCCCGATGCATGCTACAACATGCATGAACCTCAAGCACATTAGTGAAAGATGCCAGATGGAAAAACCCATGTGCTGTATAATACCATTTATAGAAAATGCTTGGAATGGGCACATCTATGGAGATAGAAAATGGATTAGTGTTTGGTTAGAGCTGGAGGGGGATTGGGGGACAATGGGAGTGAATGTAATGGGCACAGTCATTTCTTTTGGGAGGGATGGAAATGTTCTAAAATTGGATTATGGTGATGGCTGCACAGCTCTGTAATAAACTAATGATCAGGGAATTGTACCTTTAGAAAGGTGAATTTTGTGGTAGGTAAATTATACCTCCATAAAGCTTTTAAAAAGAAACAGAAAAAGCACCTTGAAACCTTTGGACAGGATGAAGTCTCACTTACCAAGACTGCTGGGAGACCAGACTTCCCCCGCTGCCCTCCGGCTAGCACTTTTTCCACAAAGAGCGACCTCAGCCCCTGAGCTGATTGGTTTCTTTCCTCTTTTTCACCTGATTGGAGTGAGCATTTTGCAAAGCTTCAATCTCTGGGGGCAAAAGTCCAACTTCTTATTCATTGTCAAAGGCACAGAATCTGGGTCAGTAGAAAATATGCTTTTCCCCCTGAAGAGCAGGGTCAAGGAGCAGTTGTTAGTGCCACGAATTAGAAAGGAGGTCAGGGAAGGGCAGAGACAGGCCATCTGCTTCCTGGCTTGGGCCTGGGAAGGTACTCCTGTTCACAAACCTGCTCCAGCAAACAGGTCTGTCAAGGGCAAGCAGGTCAGGCAGGTAAGAGCTTACTGGGAACAGATGAGAGGGAGCATTTGCAACCTGAGCCAACCTAGGGTCCTTAGTGGTGGGTAGCCATGGAAGCTCTGTGAACACAGGTCAGGGCTGGGGTTCTATGGGATTTGAAGGCTCGGGGCTGGGCACAGCAGAAGCTGGGATTAGGGTCCCAGAAGGCAGAAGAGGAGAGAGCCATGGGTTTTACCTAGGTGGTAAGAAAATCTTTCTAGAGTAAGACTTTATTTCTTCCACACAAAGAATTACTCTCCTCATAACATTTTTTTTTTTTGGTATTGGTATAGAACCCAGGGGCGCCTAAACACTGATCTACATCTCCAACCCTTTTTATTTTTTAAATTTATTTGAGACAAAGTCTTGTACCATCGCGCCCATCCCAGAAACACTTTTAATTGCTATATAATTTACAGGAAGTTGCACAAGTCACCAGTGTATAGCTCCATGGATTTTCCGAATTTGCATGGGTTTACTTAACCCCTAGATCAAGAAATGGGGCATTTCCAGCACCCCGGAAGGCCCTTACATGCCCTTCTATCTCCTATCCACCTCTCACTACCAGGGGCAAGCACTACCTGGATTTTTGACACCACATCTTTGTTAGTGTTGCTTCTTTGTACATTTTGCATAAGTGGAATCAAAAGCATTTGCTCTCTTGTGTCCAGTTTCTTTTGTTCAACATTGTTTGTGAGGTTCATGCAGGGTGTTGTGTGTAGTTTTCCCTCTTTTCTAAGTGAACTATGGCACATTCCATTGTGCAAACACACAACACATTATTTATCAAGGCAACTCTTGCTGGGTGTCTGGGTAGCTTCCAGTGTGGGGCTGTTATGAATAGTGCTGCTGTAACAGTGGTCCACGCTATGCTTTGAATATAGCTCTTGCTGCTCTGCCACTGCAACTTATTTTTAAAAAGGATTTTTCTTTCTCTTCCTCTCTGCCTGCTCCTCCCTAGTCTCTTCCCCTCCCTAATCTCAGGGGAAAGAGGGTTACCTTTTTTTCCCATTTTAGGCAGACTGAGTACACACAGGAACGAAGTAATCCAGATTTTGGGGCTAGTACCAGAAGATCTTAGAAATGACTGTCTCCCAAATTAACAAGTGAATGACAACTCAAACAGAGAACACGTGGAATATAGCCTTTGAATCATCCTTTTAAAGCTCCTTGTTCCTGCCGATGGGCAGAATCATAGCCTTTGGGACAGGAGTCTGCTGTGTTTCTCCTTTGCTAACAAAGCAATAAAACTTCTTTTTCCTTTTTCTCAAAACCGCCCTCATTATTGAATCGGGAACAAGGACCGAGCGTTTGGCAACACTGCTATGCACATTTTGGTGTCTGGCTTTGGGTGATCACAGGATGCATTTCTGGTGGGGTGTAGCTACTGGGTTATAAGTAAGGTATGCATACATTCACCTTGAATAGACGATGCCCAATCATGTCCCAAAATGGCTGGGCAAATTTGCACCTCCACTGACAGTATGTAGGGGAAAGAGAGTGTTCCTTTCTTAACCTCTTGTAATAAATAACACATATGGAGTCCAGCTATGGGATACATCATGCCTCCTAGAATGTTCATAGGCTAAAGCCTAACAGCCAGTACATCAGAATGTGACTGTATTTGGGGACAGGGCCTTACAAGAGGTAATTAAGTTAAAATAAGGCCCTTGCAGTTGTCTTAACTCCAGCCTGACTAGTGTCCTTATAGCAAGAGGAGATGAACAAACATGGAGATGCCCCAGAGTGAGCCTGCACCAGGGCAAGGCCAGGTGGGGACACAGGGAGTTAGTAAGAATCCTTAGGAATCTTCATTTCCTTTGGTTATGTGCTGTGTCTATGAAGCTCTGCAATCAGGAGGGACAACATGCTGTCTTAGTCTGCTCAAGCTACCATAACAAAATACCAGAGCAAAAGACTAGGTGGCTTAAAACACAGACATCTCTGTCTCCCAATTCTGGAGGCTGGAAGTCTGAGATCAAGGTACCATTCAATTTGGTCCTGGGTGAGGGCTGTCTTCCAGGCTGTAGACATCCATCTTCTTGCTGTGTCCTCACATGGGGGAAGAGAGCTCTCTGGTGTCTCTTCTTATAAGGACATTAATCCTATCAGACTAGGTCCCCACCCTCATGACCTCATCTAACTCAAATTATCTCCCCAAGGAGGCCAAACTGCAAATACACCGCAGTGGGTATCAGGGTTCAACGTGGGAATGGAATGGGGATGTAATTTGGCTCATAGTGAACGCATAGCCTAACTCACAAAATCTCTGAAACAGTCACCAATTGTCAAGCACTTTACGGTTTACAAGACACATTCCCATACATCACTGCATTGGAGTTACACATTCCGAGGTGAAATGAGGAGACTGAGGCTTATGGAATCTGAGGGGCTGGCCCGCATGTACCTGGGAGGAGGCTCAGACCCTGGGGTTCACACCCACATCTTCTTCCTCCCAGGCACCTTCTTCTCCTTTTACACTAAACTAAAGCCCAATTCAGCTGCTATTCAAAGAACCAGGGTCTGGGTGTGAGGCTTTATATCATAATGAAAAGAAAGAATGAATGAATGAATGGGCGCAGTTAGAATCCTGTCTGGGCCTAAGACTGTTATGGGCCCAGGGAAAGACAATGTAGACTTGGAACTAACCCAGCATGAGGGCACCTGTGCTCTCCGGTTTTAAAACTCTTGAAAATATACTAGTGTTCTTTTTTCTCTCTCCATCGTTTACAGCCAGCCCCTATGCCCACATGTTCTCTCTTTCACCAAATCTCTTTGCCATTTACTGTGGACGATGGAGCCACCCCATCCGCATAGGCCCCATTCTGGGAGTGATTGATGACTCCTGGACACACACAGATGGACAGCCCGAGAGATGTCTGCTCCTTCCGCGGGCTCGGCAGCTGCGGAGACGGTGATTTTTCATGTGAGCGTTCGCTTAGAGGCTCCGGCTCCCGAGCATAACTAAACCCAGACAGGCTCTGTGAGATGAAAAATAAAGCGTTTTGTTTATGATGCCATGAAAAGCCTTCTTTTTCCTCCTAAAAAAGAAACTTATTTATTTCCTTGTGGGTATGGGTTTGCAGTAAGTGTGGAAGGATTAAGCCTTTGAAACTGTCGATTTATATCCGTGAGTAATGCGAAGCCTTTGTCTTGGAGAGGAGAGAGCGTTCCAAATTGGAAAGGCGAGTGTCGGCCCCTTTGCTCCATCACTCAGTGGCTCATTTGTTACATATTTAACGAGCACCTCTTGCCTGCCAGGCCTGGTGTCGGAGGCTGGGAGCAGAGACTATAGGAGAGGGCACGGTCCCTGCCCTGTCTATGGGTAAGCGCTAAGCCTGAGGCTCATCCCGTGTGAAGATGCTGAGCAGAAATGGCAGGAGCTTCCTGGAGGAGAGTGGAGGAAGAATGAGGAGGAACCAGTCAGGTGAGGAGGGAGATCCTGGCAGAAGGAATGGCCTTATCAGAGGAGAGTGGGCGGGGCTACAGTGTAGGCAGTGCTAGAGGAGATTAGTACTTGGCTCTGGGTTCAAATTCCAGCTTTGCCTCATCCTTACTTTGTGAAATGGGTCACAGGGGGATTATGAAAAGTCAGTGCTGCTATGTGTAAGGAGCCCAGGAAGTCAACCAGAGGAGGTATGGCCTGATCATGGGGTCTGCAGGTAAGCCATCCACAGACAAGGGGGTGGGGCAGTTTCTGAAGAGCCCACAGCCAGTCTACCTGCTGCATGCCCACAGGAGGGTGAAAAGCAGAATCCAGAAGTGTGTGGTTGTCTCTGCTGAGTGGTCTGTGTGGACCCAAAGCACAAGATGAGCCCAGTAAGCTGAGCATCTATAAAATGCAGGAGTTTTGTGAGTTCAATGATATGTTTCTGTTTCATGGAGCTTAGAGGATGGGGATGTGGGACAGGGAGAGAAACAAGTGTTGACAATCCAGTGAGGTGAAGGGAATACAGGGAGGGACCACAGTCTATGGCAACACAGAGGAAAGGTGTGTAACTGAACAAGAGAATTAGGGCAGACTTCCTGGAAGAAGAGGCCTTTATGTTGAGAGTTGCAGGATGGCTAGAAGTTGGCAGGAGAGCTGTGTGGGTGAAGTCCTAGAGGTGAGAGATAGCTCAGGAGCATGGATAGACTGCATGCAGGGTGTTCATTATGGAGGACAGAGGTGAGTGTTCACACCAGGGAAGAGTGAATCCATCACAGACTAGATGTGGCTTTGGGTGGTTCTGAGGAGGTTGATTGAAAGAGGTGGGTCCTCCAGGGGTCAGATGACTCAGCTTCCAGGATGCTTTGGGTCACATTTTAGCAGTGTGCCTGGATACTTGCTTAAACTCTGAGTTTGTTTCCTCAAGTATTTTGTTTGTTTTGGGTAGGGGACAAAGAGATAGAATGTATTCATTTACTTAAACAAATATTACTGAGTGACTGCTATGGGCCAGGCAGAGTTCTAGGCACTAGGGATTATCCTGGAGTATAGGAAGACAAAGTCTTGCTGACACGGGACTTCCATTTTAGCAGGGCACACCGATGTAAATGCTATGAAGAAAAAAATCAAACTGGGTACTAGCTAGCAGGTGGCAGAGTATAGTTGGGTGGGAGGGTGTAAGGGATAGTCAGGGAAGGCTTCTCAGAGGAGGAGACCTCTGGGCAAATGACAGGAATCACTGAGTCTGCCTGAGCTGGGCTGAGCACCTCAGTGGGGATGGTGTTTGTAGATCGCAGAGTGCTAGACAAACGTGAAATGTCATCACTAGAGTCTTCTTCAGGGTGTGAAGGAAATTCTGTTAGTACTCCTTGTACCCATGGCCATTTCTGCTGATCCTAAGAACAATGGAGTGTCTGCAGAGCTGTTTCCTGTGTGATTCTCAATAGGCTGTACGAAAATGCAGTATGCTGAGGGGTGGGGAAAATGGACAAAAGGAGCTCTTGCTTTTGCTCTTTGTGAAAGTCATAGAGCTACGCACTGGAAATATGGAAAACAGAGAAAGAATGTGGAATGACCTGCATAGTCACCATGTAAACACAAGCCCTGTATGATTTGGGAATATTTCCTTTTATTCTTTTTCAAAAGCAGTGGGTGTTTTAGTTGTGTATAGTAGATAATAAAGAACTCAGAGGGTTTGGAATAGATAGCCAATCATACAATGTCATTATGTGACAGGAAAATACAGGATAGCACAACACCTATTTTTCTTCCATATTCTCCAAAGTATCAGCTTTCCCAAACTACTCAAGAGGACAGATAGTCTTGTGGCAGATGACTAGAGACTGGGTTTCAGATTGGTCAGTCCTCTGTGAGATTACCTGCTTGCCATCTTGATGGCCGTCTCACTGTATTGTCACCTTGTTCTTCAAGCCTTTTGGTTGTACATTCCTGTTAGTAAAGAATTTTTGAGCATCCATTCTCAATATAGACATATTTATTTATAAATCAAACTACCACCAATTTGCAGATTACATATCGGTATAATGTTACTAAAGTATTAGTATAATGTATAATATCTAACCATTTTTGTATATATATATATATGGTGTCCTACTAGAGATTGAACCCAGGGATGCTCTACTACTGAGCTACATCCCTGGCCCTTTTATTATTTATTTTGAGACAGGGTCTCACTAAGTTGCCCAGATTGGTTTTGAACTTGTGATCCTCCTGCCTCAGCCTCCCAAGTAGCTTGGATTATAGGCATGCACCACTGTGCCTTTCTTAATTTCTTGTCTTTTTTCTTTTTTTGTACCAGGGATTGAACTCAGGGGTACTCGACCACTGAGCCACATCCCCAGCCCTATTTTGTGTTTTATGTAGAGACAGGGTCTCACTGAGTTGCTCAGCGCCTTGCCTTTGCTGAGGCTGGCTTTGAACTCGCGATTCTCCTGTCTCAGCCTCCCAAAGTGCTGGGATTACAGGCTTGAGCCACCGCGCCCGGCTAATTTCTTGTCTTTATGTGAAAATGCAGGTGTTTTAACATTCTCCTCTCACCCTGTTTCCTGAGATGTTCATACCCCACTGATTTAATTCATCTCCACCATCCCTCCTCTGATCCACAGTTCATATCAGTGGGAAATAAATCCCAAATCTTCCATTAGTAGAGACAGATCAGGGAGGAAGAATAGAGGAGTGAAGTTCAAGGCCAGGCTCTGTGTTGATGGAGGACACCTGGCGGCCCACGCACAGCGGTGCTGGAGACTTTGGCCATGCAAGGCTTGCTGAGCATAATGAAGTGAGAGGAGGTGAGCTGAGGGGTGGGGGAGCTAACCACAAGCCTGGAGATGTGACGCCAGGGAGGAGCCCAGGGGCAGTGTAGCCAATAATGTGGTTTTTATAATTGTTGTAAAATACACATTAGACTTACCATCTTCCCTATTTTTAAATGTACAATTCAGTGGCATTAAGGACATTCCTAATGTTGTGTAACCATTGCCATTATCCATCTTCAGAACATCTCATCCTTCCAAACAGAACTCTGCACCCATTAAACAATAGCTCCCACTCCTCCTCCCCCAGGCCCTGGCATGCACAATTCTGCTTTCTGTCTTTATGAATCTGACTATTCCAGGAGCTGTAATCTAAGCGGATCTAAGTGGGATCATACCATATTTGTCTTTTTTTTTTTTTTTTTAACACTGGGGATTAAACGCAGAGGTGCGTTAGCACTAAGGTGCATTTTCAGTCCTTTAAAAAAATTTGTTTTTTATAATTTTGAGACAGGATCTCATTAAGTTCCTGAGGCTGTCCTTGAATTTGCCATCCCCCTGCCTCAGCTTCCTGAGTTGCTGGGATTACAGGAGTGTGCCGTGGCATCTGGCCAGGTTTGTTTTATTGTGACTGGTTTATCTTACTTAGCACAGTGTTCACAAGGCTTACGCATGCTGTGACATGCATCAGAATTTCTTTTCTTTTTTTTGGTACTGGAGATTGAACCCAGTGGCACTTAACAACTGAGCCACATCTCAGTCCATATATATATATATATATTTTTTGGTACCAGGGATTGAACTCAGGAGTGCTTGACCACTGAGCCGCATCCCCAGCCCTATTTTGTGTTTTATGTAGAGACAGGGTCTCACTGAGTTGCTTAGCACCTCACCGTTGCTGAGGCTGACTTTGAACTCGCGATTCTCCTGTCTCAGCCTCCTAAAGTGCTGGGATTACAGGTGTGCACCACCATACCCAGCTTATCTCAGCCCTTTTTAAAAAATATTTTCTTTAGAGACAGGGTCTCACTGAATTGCTTATGGGCTCATTAAATTGCCGAGGCTAGCTTTGAACTCATGATCCTCCTGCCTCAGCTTCCCGAGCTGCTGAGGTTACAGGCGTTCGCCTCTGCACCTGGCTCAGAATTTCCTTTCTTTTTAAGGCTAAATGACATTACACTGTATGTCTAGCCCACATTTTCTTTATCTGTTCACTGATTGATAGACATTTGGGTCCCTTCTACCTCTTGGCTATTGTGAGTATTGCTGCCATGAACACAGGTGTGCAAATATCTTTGAGACCCTGCTCTCAATTTGTTTTGGTTATATACCCAGAAATAGAATTGCTGAATCATATCGTACCACTGTATTCAGTCTTTTAAGGGATCACCATACTATTTTCCACAATGGCTGCACCCATTTTATACCCCCTCCTTCAGGGAAAATACCAATGACTTGTGAAATAGTGAGGTTCCACATTGCTGTGATGTGGTTTCAGGAGTATGAAAATCCATGATCACCGGTAAACTTTCCTGAGCTCTTTGGTTTTGAGTACATGGTTTGCAGGTCTAATTAGGCAGAATTCCACATTGGGGTCAGGGAAGAAGGGACGGGGCAGGCACGGGAGTTCAAATAGACACAAAGAAACACCAGAAGTTAAGAGCCTGGGTTCTGGCGCATCCTTACTGTGTGTTATTGGGCAAGTTATTTAACTTCTCTGTGCCTCAGTTTCATCATCTGTAAAATGGGGATGGTAATTTCTACCTCATTAAGGGGTTATGAGAAGTAATTGGTCTAATATGCACAAAGCAGTGTGGATAGCTCAATAATTGTTGGCTGTTACTTTTGAGATTAACAACAGCTGAAATTTGAAACTACAATGCAAAGCCTGAAGTGACCCTAAGAGCTTGAACCCCTGATAATGGAGAGACCCCTTAGGATTCAGTGTTTGGGTCAATTTTATGCAAATCTGAAGAGACAGGGTGACCCCAGCTGAACAGCGGAAGCACTGTGGTGCCCCAGATTTGGTGTTCAAGTTCCCAGCCTGGGTGTTCTTTTCTAATGTGATGGAGTTCCAAACTGCCATCTGGAGAGCAGGAAGGGAGAGGTTTGCTGCTCTTGGGAGGGAGCCAGGCTTCCCTTCTTTGGATAACTCCCTAGAGAACTCTTCCATAAAAGTGAATATTTGTAAAGTGCTTTACAGTTGACAAAGCCCCTTTATATCCATTATCTTATTTGATTATCACAACAATGCTATGATCCTCTTACTGCTGGAGAACTGATGATGGTCAGAGAGAGAGGGGGAGAGTGAGAGGAAAGGGAGGGAAGAGGAGGGGGATGGAAGTGGAGGAGGAGGGAGGGAGAGGGGAGAAGGAAAGGAAGGGGAAGTTAGAGGAGAGGGAGAGGAAGTGAGAGGGAGAAGAGGAAGGGAGTGGGGAAGGAGAAAGGAAGGAAATGCAGATGTGGGGAGGGACAGAGCACATAGGGAGCCGGAAATGGAGAAGATGGGGAGAGGAGGAGGAGAGGGATAAGTCATGCTGAAAAGCTGATTTTGGCTCTCACCTTGATTTTATTTTATTCATTTTTGTTTTTAACAACAGCCCAGGTCTTTATTATTTATTGGTACATAATAATTACATGTAATAGCGGGAATCAATATGCCACATTCACCATGCACATAACATAATTTGATCAGCTCCATTTCCCAGTACCCCCCACCTTTCCCTCTCCTCCCTCCCACGGATGCCATTGCCCCAGATCTCAGCTATCTCCCTTCTATTGTTATTGTCATTATTTTCAACTAGCGCATTACCATTATGTATAAACCTGGACTCACTGTAGTATATACATAGACATAGCATAATTTATTGGTGTTTGTTCCCTTTGTCCTCCCCTCCCCCCTCCCTCTCCATCACCTTCTTCTACTCTCTCAGTTCATTCTGTCTTCATGAGATCTCTACTTTATCCCTTCCTCCCCTCTTTTTTCCTCTCTAGCTTCCACAAATAAGAGACTCTTGACTTTCTGAATCTGGTTTATTTTACTTAGCATGATGTTCTCCAGTTTATGTGCAGTAGAACTCCATTGTGTGTACATTTGTTGATGTACATTTTCTTTATCCATTTGTTGATGGACTTGTTGACTCTGATATCCCTGTGTTTCCTTCTCCCCAGGTCCTCAGGTGTGGGAGAAGCAGATCCTCTGATGCTCAGGCTGGGGGCAATCACTGACTCAGTTTCCAGCAGGAGAAAGGTGAAGCCAGGGGCTCTAGCTGCCTGACCTTGAGTTATACTAAGCTACAGCTCCAAATCCTGGTCTTCATCAAGGGCTCCAGCTGAGAAGTCCCAATTGGGGGAGCCCATGTGTCTGTGGCCTTGTGGACTAATCACCAGAGCTTTATGAGGAAGATGTTAGTGGTATTCTCATTTTACAGATGAGGAAACTGAGTCTGGTAAGTGCTGCAGCCAGGTCTGTCTGACCTCAGAGTTTAACTTCTCCATTCCACTCAGAGAAGCATGCTCAAAGGTACTGCCTGTAGGAAAGGATCATAGAAAAACTGTTCATCTATCGGCCATCACTCAGGCCAAAAGGGAACAGAAAGAAAGATTCATTAAAAAACCCTCCAAAATTTGTCATGGGCTCACATTCATCCCACTTTAAACAACTGAGATGTAGTCTACAGGGCTATTTCCAAAAAATAGGAATGATATTGTGATTATTCAGGGATCACCAAGAAGCCAAGGCTGTGATTTTGGAGGAGCAATTTTCAGACTTGCAGATGGTGTGAGCAGAGAGAGAGGAGCAGGCGCAGGAGCAGGAGGGGCTGGGCTGGGGAAGAGAGGGCGGGCAGGTGCCCTGCCTAAGCCCTCTCTGGCATAACTCTTCCCCAGAGGCCAAAGACAGCTCTTATCATCATCCCAGGATGCCCTGCGGCACAGTTAAGTGCTTTAAGTGGAGGCTCCGAAAAAGGCCATTTCCCGCCAAGACTATAAAATGGAAAAATGGAGATGCTGTATTCACAGCAAAGAATCAAATGTGCAGAGCCTTCCATGGAATTTATAAATCAGTTACTAGGAACATTAAAACGCCTCTTGCTGCACTTAATCTGTGGCTTCCTTTCTTCTCTTCTTCCAAATACCTAACACATTGCTCTTTTTTACTGGCTCCGATGGACTCTTTAACAAAGTCTGTTCCTTTCCCAGCACAAATATATGTGTATTCTCTTCCCTGACTCAACAGGACTGCAAAACAAACAATGCTGCATGCTCACTCCGGTTCTCCAGAGAAAGGGGAGGGGAGGAGGTTTTGCTTCCCTTTGCGGTGCGGTCTTCTTGGGAGCAGGAGCCACTTCTGTGCTGAGCACACTTCTTGTGGATGAACCCCTACACTGCCATGTAAGTAGTAGCACTCACAGTCACCCTACATACCAGGCAAAGCGTGGTCTAGACAGTCAAGCCTGGACCATTAGAAAAGGAGGATCTGCCAAACTGCAGTCTGAGGCATCCCAAGGCATCTCATAATAAGAAGAGCCAGTGCTTCTATAGGCCCTCCACGGGCCAGGTGCTGTTTTAGGCACGTTACATTTATTGACTCAATGTAACTCATGTTACATTTATTTAATCCTCATGATAACCCAGCATTGTCATGATCCCCACACTACAGATGAGGAAGCAGAGGCACAGAGATGTTTGCTTGCCCAGTTTCATACAATCAGCATCAGGGCCCATATGTGCCATCCCATGTGGTCCTAATAAGCAGGCTAATTTCACTATTTGCCTGGGTTCTGGGAGGATTTAGGGATGCTGGCTGCCATGAGAGGGTCAGAGCTGGTGAGCCCCAGGACATCTGTTTGCTGGACTGGCATGCTCTGGGAGTGTTTCTGTCATGTCCCTCCTTGGGAGCACATTTGGCCATACAGGAGGCTTCTGCTGGAGGAGACCAGTGTGCTAGCAGCTGGCGGGGTGGGTCCTCAGCACTCAGGGAAGGTTGCCCTGAGGTTGGAGATCCAGAGGACACTTACCCCAGAAAAGAGAATGCAAGGTAGTCTGAACACTGATATTGGGTTGAGGTACAGATGCATGTGCCACAACATGGGTGACAAGCAGATCCTTATGCATCTGGAGACCTGGTGATACCCTGGCTGGTGAATGTAGCATCCCATCCTGAGTTTTAGCATTTGAGTCTTCCTTCAAACATTATGGGAATTCCTGGCTAACATGTGTTTCTGGCCATCAGACATGCAGGCTGTTTTGGATTTGGTCACTTGCCCCGTAGATCATCAGCACTCTTTCTCAAGCTGTCCTGGTATTGCTCCAAGTGGGGCCCTTGATGGCTCTTTTCTGGCCCATACCCACACACATGCACCTGCCCAGGCTCCTGGGATATTGCATCACAGCTTGACCCAAGTGTTCCTAAAGTCCCCTTATTTGGAGGGAACTATGGGCAATCCTGGTGTGGCACCCCAAGAGGAGCCATCTGACCTCTCTGGGCTTAGCCCAGGTTAAGGGGTGGCTGTGAGGCCCTCTGTTTCTGGCAGACTCAATGACAACTTCACCAGGGCATGGACAGTAGTGCCCCAGCACCCTCCACAATGAGGCAGCAGGAGCGTGTGTGGCAGTGAGGGAGAAGGGGTGTATTGCAGAAGCCTGTCCTGAGATCTGGACAACTTCACCTGTAGGGTCGCTTCCCATCCTGAAATTCCATAACTCTAAATGGGAATCTAAGGGGAAATGTAGATTAAAGATTACAGGCTGGTGGGTTGGATGACAAACTTCCAGCTAAACAGTGAAATAGTGAGCAAGGAGAAAAGGAAATAGTGAAGCTAAGGTGTAAATGTGGGTTCTTTGGAAGCAAATCATGCCTAAGAACTTCCCTGGGAGAATTATGAACTGATTCCATCATGAAAACACCATAAAATGATCACATAGCTGGACACTGATTCCTAGGTTTGAAGACATTTTCTTTTACTATTATCTCTTTTTTCACTCTCTTCCACAGCAGTCCTAGGAAATAGGCAGGGAATTATAACATGATGCCCATTGTACAGATGAGAAGAGAGAGTCAGGAGATGGGATTTACCCAGGACCCTGCAGCTAAGTTGTGAAATGTAGACTCAAACTCAGCTCACCTGTCTCTGCCTCAGGACTATTTCTATGACTCTGCATGATGAATTTTGATTTTAGCAAAACACTTGACATTGTGTGTGACCTTCTTAAGGGCCAGAGAGAGAAGTGTTCCCAGCGTGATGGGAAAGTGTGCTGGGGTTGAATGTTGATGCCTATGGTTATTTGGTAGCCAAATGCAGAGGTCTCTGGTGTATGCCAACCACAGGCCTTTTGTTCAGGGACTGCTTCCATGAGTCACAACAATGTCTATCAGACCTCCTGAAGACATGATGCTGGGAGGGACAGATAATACACTGGATGGGAGAAATGAGAGTAGAAAACAATAGAGAATGTTTGATGTATTCAAGACGGCATGGGCTGCGGAGTCAGACCAGCTGCAGAACCTTGGGCAAATTACTTAGTGAGAGCAGATGCTCATTAAATGTCCCTTCCCTCTCCTTTCTTCCCTCTGGCAAAATAAAAAAGACACATTTGCTGTCTTCAAACGTTCAAGGCTCCATCTTAACAATGAGGTGCTGCCTGTATCCACAGCCTAATGGCTACCAGCTCAGCCTCTGGAGGCTGGCTGCCTGGGTTCACTTCCTGGTTCGACTGCACACTAGTTGCAAGATCTTAGGCAAATTATGCTCTCTGTGTCTCTTCTATAAAATAGAGATAAAAACAGCACTCATCTTCTAGGACTTTTGCAAGAAAACATTTAAAATGGCAGCCAGCACTCAGTAGGTGCTATGAGTGCTATTCATTATTGTTATTGTCTTGTGGCTCCAAAAGATGGAATGGAGCCCAAATCTATAACTTACAAGGAGTTAGGTTTGTATTCCATGTAGATGAGAACTGGTCCATCGCTTTCTTGCTGAACACCTAAAGACTTCTTTGTCTTTAGGAAAAGCAAGAATTCTTAATGTGACCTCCACAGTTCTGCTCCATGTAGTCCTTCCTTGCCTGGTGACAGACTTTGCAACCCTTGATCTCTTGCTCACTATGCTCTATCTGCACCAATGTTTCAAATTCCTGTATGCACCACGGATGCTTCCTCAAGCCTCAGGGCCTTTGCACATGCAGTTTCTTCTGCTTGGAACACTCTTCTCTCCTCCTCCTGGTCAATCTCTACTAATCCTTCCATTTTTAGCTTAGGAATCATTTTTGCAAGGAAAGCTTTCCAGATCTTTCAAGAGAGTTTAGTCCTCCATATTATTCACTCTCTATTTTTTGTGGTGCATGCACTGTACCACTGAGCTATGCTCCAGCCCTATACACTCTCATAGCACCCTGTAAAAGTAACCACAACACTAATTATTCATGTAATATATATATATTACATATATATTTACTATATTGGGATTGAACCCAGAGCCTCCCTCATGCTAGGCAAAGGTTCTACCACTGCACTACATCTCCAGCCCTTTTCTTTTTATTTTGAGGCAGGATCACTCTAAGTTACCCAGTCTAGCCTTGAACTTGTAGCAGCCTCAGCCTCCCAAGTAGCTGGAATTATCAGGGTATACCACAGCATTGAGTTCATATCATTATTTAAGTTAACATCTCTCTCTAATGAGAGCAGAAACAATCTTTGTCTTACATACTGCTGTATCTAGAACTTTTAGCTCAGTGTCTGGCACATGATAGGCACTCAGGAGACATTTGTGGGTTGAATGGATGCATTTTCTCACAGGCTCAGCTGGACAAGGCTACCCGTGGGGGCATGAGCTATGTCACTGGAGATGAGGGAGCAAAGCCCATAACACCTGGGCTGAAAGGTGAACTGAGGCCTCCTACTTACTCCAAAGATAATTTACTGTCATCAACCTTCAAGTTCTGAGGCTGCAAAATTTGCAAGACACCAGCTGAAGCTGAGGGCGTCTGCTGACTTGATTATTTCTGCAGAGTGGGGGTGTCAATTCCTGGAAAAAAGAGGAAAGAATGGACACACTCAAGTGGGGAGGGGGAAAAGAAGATGGCTGCAGGAGAAGGAAGAAGGGACCCCATGGGACCAGCATAAAGGCTTGGCAGCTGCTGCTAGGATCTCTGGATCTTCTCAGCATGATGCATGTCCCTGCACCCGACTTTTTTTTGGGGGGGGTACTGGAGATTGAACTCAGGGCTACTCGATCACTGAGCCACATCCTCAGCCCTGTTTTGTGTTTTATGTAGAGACAGGGTCTCACTGAGTTGCTCAGCGCCTCACCTTTGCTGAGGCTGGCTTTGAACTCGCGATTCTCCTGTTTCAGCCTCCCTAAGTGCTGGGATTACAGGCTTGCACCCCACTTTTGTAAAACCTGGGACTTAATCTCCCAACCCTTACAGAAAAATATTTATAGGGAGCCAAGCAGGGAAAGAGGCTGAGACCCTGTTAGAGGAGGCCGGGATGGGGCTTCCTCTCTGAGCAGTCATGGACGCATCCTACTTGGGCAGCAAGGACTACTGGTCCCTCTTTTGGAGCTGCAGGGGTCACAGCCTGCACAAAGCTCAACTCCGGACTTTGGAACACACAATTTTTAATATTCCAACGTCCGGCTTCCAGGACTCCTGTGTTTTTTGTAGTAACTCGGCTTCAAACGTCCACAGAACCGCCAGGGATAGCATGGGAGCTAGAGCCCCAATTTCCTTGCGCCCCGGCTCCTGCAGTGCGGCAGCTCTCGGCTATCCCGGAATCACAGACAAGATCTCGGGTGATTTTCTTCCTTGCCAAGACACAAATCCCTCGGAGGAGCGAGTCTTCAGCGCACAATCTTATCCCTCGTTTCCAGGAATTGCATTGGCACCGGCGACTCTTGCAAGCAGCAATTTACTAGAACAAAATCAAATCCCTAGTCAGATTCAAAAAGCAATGAAATAAACAGAACCGTATTTTTCACTGGGCATAAAGACGGTGGAGACACACCCACGCGGGGCTCTAAAGCACCTTGTTTGTCGTGCTTTTAAAAAAGAGACCGTTGATCAATCAGCCGTTTTCATTCAAACCCCCAGGAAACGGGAAAGACAGAGAACAAAAGCGCTCTTTCTCTTTCCGGGAGTCTCTGAAACCAACTGTTCCTATTTCTTTAATCTGCAGACCGCCCCATTACCCCCACCCTCTGAACCTTACCCCTACTGCTTTTTCTCAGGAAATAGCAGACACTGAAACATCTGGAAACACAGGTTTCCATGGAAAACACGGTGTGGGGGCAGTCTTTGTTCTAACCTCTGGCGGAGGGAGATGGGCCTTTCTAACAGCGGCTGGAGGCACTGTTGGCCGCCGCAGGCTGGAGCTCAGAGCCCTGTGGGTCAGACACTGCTACCAATTTCCTCTACCTTCCAGCTTTTTCCTTGTTGCTGCCCATTTCTACATGTTGACTCCTCCCACCCCCAATCTGGCTTTACCTTGGCGGGATACTTAGGGAGCCTCCCTGATAGCTACCACCGTCTCCAGCCTCTGCTCCATCCCATGGGCACTGCTTGCCTGCGTGACCAGGAATATGATTTCAGCTGTGTTCATTTGTAGCTTAAGCTAACAGGCCAGGCTCTGGCCATCAGTAGGAACAAGGTGGCTTTTTTCTCATTTGGGACCCAGAAAGATGTAGTTGTCCTTGGATATGGTAGAGTCCAACTGAAGACCCTCAGGCTCAGAGAGACTTAGTAGCTGGCCCAAGATCACACAGCAAGTTAGACACTGGGCCTCCCAGTTCTTGGTTAGGTTCTCTATCCTTTGCTCCATAAAGCCCAGGATTTGAGCTGGTCCTTGGGAACCATGTCCTTGGCAGGGGAAGTGGAATAAGATGTCTGGCAGAGCTGCGCTCTGTGGCAGAATGACAAATGGCCCCCTTGTATTGCTAGGAAGTGGGTTCTGGGAACAAGGGCAGCCAACAGAGCCATTTATCCACCTCTCAGTCAGCAGTGGGGAGAGTACAAGGGAGCAGGGGGTGTAAAGGCTATGGGTTCTCCAACTCATTACTGGCAAGCACTCCCATCAGGCCTACCAGCACTTCAAACTTGTGGCCCGTTTGTCCTCAAGGCTATGGCTAGGCAAACAACAGCCTTTTAATTTAAATTGCACTTAAAATCAGAGCTTCTCAATTTTTGTTAATTGTAAATTTGAATCTTGCAATTTCATATATACATATATATATGTATAGTTTTAAAAAATATATAGAACGTGGTAAGACAGGAATTTTCTATCAAGTGATAGAAGAATAACTTTTTAGAGGGCATTTGGCAAGTATTTATCAAAGGCTGAAAATATTTATACTCTTGGTCTTAGAAATTCCAACTCAAGAACTATATCATAAGAAAATGATCAAAGATAGAGACAAAAATGCATTTGCAGCTTTATATTAGATCCAGTTTTAATATTCTACCATTAAGATACAATGGTAGATGATGATATATTCATTTGGTAAATTATTATGAATCATTTAAAAGTGATGTAAAAAATTCTAATGAAATAAGAAAATGCTATGATATCTTTTTTTCCTCTCTCTTTTTTGTGGTACTAGGGATTGAACACAGGCTCTTA
>PVHX01007167.1:0-93659 GCA_004024805.1 Geosciurus inauris | reverse complement strand
CCCATTAAGTACCTTCTATATTTGTTTTTTTTTTTATCTATTGGTATGATTGTCATGTGCTTTTTTAAAAAATATTTTTTAGTTGTTGATTGATCTTTATTTTATTCATTTATGATTTACATGTGGTGCTGAGGATCGAACCCAGTGCCTCACACATGCTAGGCAAGCGCCCTGCCACTGAACTATAGCCCCAGCCCTGCCATGTGCATTTTTATTTGTTCGTTTGTGCTAAAGAATATTTGAGTATGTAGACATATTGCTCTTCATTTATACATTCTATTGTCATGCCATCTCAGTTATTTCTAGTTCATGTTTCTTAGGAGTGATGTTGCTATAAAGATTACTGCATATACCTATGGTAAAAAATGAACATATGTAGGTGCAAATGAAATAGATGTTTCAATGACGAAGACGTATTTACTTTTTTGAGGGGGAAAAGTGCCAGGGATTATACTCAGGGGCACCGACCAGTGAGCCATATCCCCAACCCTGTTTTTTGTGTTTTATTTAGAGACAGGATCTCACTGGGTTGCTTAGAGCCTCACTAAATTGCTGAGGGTGGCTTTGAACTTGTGATACTCCTGCTTCAGCCTTCCAAGCTGCTGGGATTACAGGCATGTGCCACCACGTCTGGCTGAAAATATATTTATTTTATAGCTGATACCACCAAGCAGTTTCCAAAAATGTTTGCGTTGTTTGTATTCTTACTACATTGATCACAGTTAGAGCTTGTTCCACTCTATGCATTGCTGGTATTTTTCATTTTAACTATTCTGGTAAGTATTTAGCAGTTCTTACTGCAGTTTCAATTTGTATTTTGCTGAGGAATAATGAAGATACAAATTTTTTCATATATTTTATTGCCATTGGTTATTTCTGGTGATATTTTCAGCTGTTTTATCAATTTTACTATTGATTTCTTTCTTCTCTTATTGATTTGCAAGAATTTTCTGTGTACATAGAATACTAGTCTCCCGTATATATCAGGTATATGAATTCCAAATAACTTCTTTTATCTTGTAGTTTGTTTCTTCATTTTCTAACTGGAGTCTTTTGATAAACAGATGTTCAGAATCTTGACATAAACTACAAAAGTAAATTTCTTTTCAACCAAGGTAAGTGATTTGCTGATTTCAAGGTTGTGAGGTTATTCTCTAATGTTTTCTTGTATATATATTGTCAATTTTTATATTGAGATTATGCAAGCTTTTGAAAACTTTTGAAAATAGTTTGACAGGTCATGTTTCTCTTTTCTCATATAAATATCCAATTGATGAAAAATAATTTGCTGAGAGATTATTGTTACTGACCAAATTTTAATGACATCTGTATCATAAATCAGGTGATCCACTTCTGAACTACCTGTTTTATTTCATTCATCATTTTGCCCTTTAATTATAAAGTACTTTAACTTCATTTAAATGTTCTTCCTTTATTATGTCATGTCTAAATAATACCACATTTTTACTGTTTGTCAATGATCTCTTTCTCTATACGCACTCTCTCAACATAAATGTATCTTACATTATAGTACTTATTGGAAACAGCAAAAAATAAAAAAAAAATAAAATTGTTACCAGACTCTTTTAAACAAAGAAAAACAAACAAAACACCAACAAAAACACATTTGAGAAATGAGGTCCTATTTTTCACTTTTTACTTAAATGTATTTGCAGTTTTTTTTTTGATGTAATCCAAAATCTGGTCTAGTTCTGCAAAATGAGAAAAAATTAATAAATTATTTGAGATCATTCAAAATTCTCTCTTCTATTTTGAACTATATGAACTATATACTATGGTAATACTATTGGGAATGGTCACCCTGTGTGTAATAATACAGCAGAATTTATTCCTTCCAAATGGCTGTGACTTTGAACCTGTTGCCTAATGTCTCCTTTTCTTGCCTCTCTTCCACTCTCTCTGGCAAACAACCATTATGCTTTCTACTTTTATGAGCAATTAAAACAAGTTGAATTATTTTTCTTATTATAAAAGTAATACACGTTCATTGCTGATGAAGAAAAAAGAGTAAATAATAATTGAAAAACAAAACCCAAGATTATCCCACTAACTGGTAACAGTTGCTATTAATATGTGGGTATGTTGCTGTCAATATTTCTTTGTTCTTTGGTTTCAACATTTTAGTATTTACTAAAAGAATCATACTCTTTTATCCCTAATTTCCATATAATATTATAAGGCAAACAATTACCTGAGCCATTATTTTTTAAATGTGATTTTGTACAGATGCATAAAATTTTATTATATGAATGTGCCATAATTTACTTAATATGGTAATGCTGGAATTTCACCCTTGTTGCTTTTATTAGCAATGCTATGAATTTGACACAAATTGTTTTTGAGCAAGAGAAATCTAATTCAAATTGGACACCAAACCTACCAGAAATATTTTATTAAAAAATACTAGTGTATCTCATGTCACCTGAGGACAATATGAACCACAAACACCACAGGAAAGGTCAGTTCATGGCAGAGTCTCCCCAATACCTGGAACCAGGGTTTTAATGCCCCAAGGTTTCATCTTTTGTTCTCTATTTCATGATCTTTATTCTCAACTTTGTCAGCTTCTTTCTTACTGAATGCAAACTGGTTTCCATAATTACATAGCCATTTGATAGTCTCCATGCTTTATTTTCTAATTTCTTTCACAAATAAATAAGCTGAAGTTTTCTACAATTTTGAGAAGGACTTTAACAGGTATGCCTTGGATCAGTATATAACTAGTTGAGATATTGGCATCTTCTATAACAGCAACAATGCTATCAAAGCCATGAAAAAATGAACTGTAGCAATGAATGGCTTCTAGGACACGTGAGGGGTGATCCATTGACCACAGTATAGTATACTTGTATCAACCTCTTTGTGCACATCTATGTGCCAATATCTGTAATTATTTTTTAGGGTAATGTCTCAAAATTTGAATTACTCTTTTTCATCAAGTGAATATTTTAAGGCTTTTGATGCATATTATTGAATTGCCTCTCAGTAATATGCCATCAATGATAAAATTCTTAAAAGAGAGTTTCACAGAAATTTCACAAATGCTGCTTTAGCATATTTTAAAATTTTATTAAATTAATAGATGATATATATGTATCATTTTACTATTGATGAATAAGAAATTATAACAAACCTAGTGGCTAGCCTAGGCTCTATGCTTAGAGTTTCAAAGCAAAAAATATGACAGTCCAAGTGGGGCTTTTATTTAGAGACTCTGGGAATAATCTGCTTCTATGACTTTTCACATGATGGGCTGAAGGCAGTTCCCCATGATTTTATATAACTGACATCCAAATTTTCTTACTTGTAGTCAGCTGGAAATCGTATTTAATTCCTAGAAGTTTGTTCTTTCATCCTTTCATGTAGCTCCCTTTATCTTCAAACTGGGAACACAAAATAAAACCTTTCCCATGCTTTAAAGTTTTCTGACTTCCTGTTCTTCCATTAGCAGGAGAAAGCTCCCTGCTATTAAGGGATCAGCTTGATAATTACTGCATTTTAAGGTCAATAGTGCCATATAAATGCTACATAATCACTGGTATGATATCCTTCAGATTTGAGTTCTGAGCATTTTGTCAGGACATCTTTGGAGACATATTTTAGAAGTTCTACCCATAGAGTAGATTTATTGTTTCCAGTGCATGTGGTGAAAAAATAACAGTGGAATGAAGTCAAAGTATTTGATATGTAAATCTAACTTATCCACCAGTCATGTACAATATATTTACCTGTCTAGGCAATATTCCATGAAAAATAATATTTTTACATTTATAATCCCTAGTTTTCTTTCAATTTAAGGAAAACATAATATTTGTGAAATACGGTATGAATCAGAAATCAATCAATAGTCCATAGGCTCTTTAGGGTTATCTGTTCCTTTGTTACCCAGAAATATATAACTACATTCTAGTCTGACCTAAAACATAAGATCTGGAATGCTCTTCTCATTAGCCTCTTTTCTATAGTACTGTATGTATTAGTACAGTCTTCTCTTCTAAAAGATGTTGATCCAGCACAGCTATTGTCAACAACTATACTTCTGATGATAATATAACAGTACAGATCTTAGATTCTTTATAGGTCTAGAATAGCCCAATATTTTGTTTTCGCTAATAGTGAAAATAATAAGAACTATGAAAAAAAAAAAAGAAAAAGAAATCAGGAAATCAGAGAGGACAACATCTATCTCTTTAGTTAGGCTTTATTCCATTGGGTACTATTTGAAAAAATACACTAGGAGATGAAAAGTTTAAAAGAGATTTCTAAGATTTATTCATCAAATTTTTCATGAGTCGAGTACCATAAAGTCAGTAAATTATGCCTCTGGAAACTGTGAGGAGTAAGTATTTTATTCTATCTCAACATATTCTTTATGCCTTAGGATAAATAAATTTCTTATTATAATTTGAAGAATTTGAATGAAATTTTATTGAGCTTTCTTGATATAAATTGCACATATGACTTTTATTTCAAAAAGACCATTTCAATCAAATGTAAATGAAACATTAGAATGAGATATATCAAAAAATGGTTTCACATACCTCATAGGAAATAACTAGGTGTGGATTTGATTGAGGAAAAAATATCTTATTTTCAGCTTTTTGTAAATATGAATATATAGTTTGCTTTGAAGTTTTCATTTGTTGACAATTGACATAATATGCAAAAGATGGTACATTTGCACTGATGTTTGGAAAGCAAGAGATTATTCTCTTTAGTTTTTTCCTTATGCATAAATAACAAGAAAACACTTCTTAATAACATCTAATTGTCTTTGTGAAAAATCAATGAGATATCATTCATAATTCTTTTGTCTGGCATCTTTTAGAGTATTGAATGTCACCTGGAATATAAAAGGGAGCGTATAGCAAGGATGACTCTTTAGAAGGAAGATACCACATAATCCAGAGAACAAACTTCAGTTAGGTAATATTGGTATCATTGTTTCAAAAAGAAACTATGATGAAATTTGTTTAGTAATTTGCATACTTTCCAGTAAATTGACATGAGTTTTAAGGTCTCTGCTTTGTTTTTCATTTTATCGAAAGGTATTAAGTTCCACAAAACAACAAAGGAAATTAAAGAAAACAATTTGCTTTTATAATTAAGACTATTTTGCTTTTGTTGTATTTATAATTCAATGATAATAAAAACAAATTGCCAAACACACATCTGTGGTATACCAAGAGCTACTTGATTTTATAATTACATTGGATATGGCCTGTGGATTTCTGGACTGCAATAATCTTCAAATAGCAGGATTATTTTATGATTGCTTTTGTTCAGTCTATCTAGCTATCTAGAAAGAGATGGATGGAGTTTTATTGATCTACAGAAGATGAATGAAAAATATCAAAAAAGGCAAATATATTTTTACTAGCTTTGATTCTCATTAAGCCTGTTTCTCTTCCTATATTAAAACTGACAGATTTCTTTTCTGTTCTTGCTTAAAAGTAGATTTCCCAGTTTCAACTTATGCTTACTGTACTCTTATCTCTTTGAACTGTAATTAACATCTAAAAATCCCACTAAAGTATGTAACTGATAATAATGAACTAATATCCTTTTCTATCAATGCCTTCTTCTTATACTTTCACAAATTAAAAATTTATTTTGTAAAATAAAAAATGAAAAAGAAAATAGGCAATCATTGTCATATTTACTGTGTGCTTCTGGGTACTAATTAGGAAAGCTGATATTATTTTCATGGTTCCTACTTTTCTGTTAAATATACTGAAATTCTCACAAATAGGGGTCTTTGATCTGCTCCTGCTTCTCTTGTTAGGTTTAAGATGATGCAGACCTTGAATACTTGGTTAGTTCATAACTGCTACTGGCTGACTACTGCTGTTATAATCTCTTCTTTCTTTATTCCATTTCTTACATACATCTTTTGATAGCTTTATCAGTAGCCCAATTAATAGAGAAATGTGTATGTAATTGGCATGTCAGGAGACTGCTATACTGGGAGGGAATCTGCAGCTGAAATTTATCACAAGACTAATTTCTCAGCAAAACCACTAATATTGTCCCTCAAACATGAGATCAAATATCCTACATATGATTTGCTTGACTCCTGACTTCACTGTTTACCATCAATGATGAAACTATTGGGAAACAAAAGTAAATTATGCTCTTGTACAGAGATGTGGGGAGCTAGCTCTATGCTACGCCCTTATGACTAGCCATTGTGTGTAAATGGGAAAGGCACAAAGAAGGAGGAACTATATGATTGATTTACTGTTGGTTCCACGAACGAGCAGCTCGGGACAGAATTCAGGGGGCTTACGTGCTTTGCCACATGGACAGCTATTGCCTACGTGCATTGTCTCTGATTGGCCTAACAGCCCTATAAATTGAATGCTTGTTCTGCAAATATATGAGTACCTGCTCTGACTGGACTCCCTAGCATGTCTAATTGTCCTGCAGTGGCGGAGGGCTGGGAACAGGCAGCTAGTTGGCTTCAACTCTTCCCAACTTCCACGACTAGGTGAATGTGGGGGTGCCCCTTCCACCGGCTGGTTTGGGATGGACTGCAACCCCCACACATAGAAACATTGGCTGTCCGTTTTATGTCATTACTAACTGTTAGTGATAGTTTAGGACATAGGAATTGGCAGCACATTCAGTATATTTAGAGGTTTTGCTTTATTTCTACTGGATTTCATTAAAACAAAAATTGATAGCAGATATAACCTGTGGAAGAACTCTAGTCCTGATCATTTTGGTTTTCTTATACCATTTTCCCAAGAACAGGTGACAGTTCTTCTGGTTGTTCAAATAAAGAGAATAAGCTAAATTTAGTCACTTCTTATGGGGAATTATACAGAGAAAAATAATGAAGGAATTCTAGAACTGGAGAGGTGTATAATGATTGGTAAATGTGAAAATGTGATTGCATATAAGCAAAATAAGCCCCAGGCTCTTTAAATGATATTTAAAAATTTTGACATAATTAGTGGGAATCCTTGAGACTTAGCTCCTTATATACTAGAGTGGAGATTCAAGTATAGGTTTCAAAGGCCCTCAGAGCCACCAGGGACTCTGTAACCTATTGGTATATTGAAATTACCTAATGAACTTTTCAAATCATCTATGCTTATCCCACTCATGGAAACTGTTGTTCTGGAATGAGATCCATGTAATCCTACTTTTCAAGACTTCTCCAGCTTTTTCTAAAAATTCAGAGTTGAGCTAATTAATAAGAGTACTTTTTATACCAATGCTGTCATTTCTTTAGAATTAGTAATTAATTGGCTCAAGTTTGATGGTATTTAGTAATTTTTTAATGTTTAATATACATCGGTTTTTGTGGATACTATGAATTTCTCTTGATTTATTGGATTTCACTTTTTGAAAACTTCCTCCTAATTTTATTATCTCCATTAGTCTTCTTATATTTACACAACCTCTGTTATATGCTGGATGAAATTCAAATTATTTATAAGCTGATAAAATTCTATGGTGAATGAGGTAGGCAGAAGCTATCCCACACAAGTGATGAAGTGTGCTATTTTCTTTCTATTTTCATAAGCAACATAGTTTTTTCTTCTAATGGATTATTAAGATATATCAAGACAATTTTCCAATAAAGCAAACTTGAAGATATAATGTTGGCTTTTGGCCAAATTGCACTGGTGAAAAACTAAATTTGAGAAAATTATTATTTCTCAACCTGGAAAACTTTACAGACAGTTGAATACAAAAACAGGGCAATATTTCTTTAAAATAAGTGACAATAGTAAATAAAGTTAAATAATATATTCTCCATTATCTCTCAAGGAAAAATAAATAAACTTTGTCAATTCAACTTAAGCAGTTAATTTAATTTTATTTTCCCCCTCTCCTTCTCAAGATTTTCATATCTGGAAAAAAACTAGCCACAGAGTTCAAATTTGGTATTTCTTGAAGCCCTAACAGTATATAAACATAGCCACAAGAATCAATGTAATTCTTTTCTCAATCCACATTTTTTTTTTTTTTTTTTGCAAAAGGTACAGAACAGTGCCTTTATCTTTGAATGCTGGTGCAACTTATTATTTATTATTATTTTATAATTAAGGAATATTTTCAAACAATCAAATGAAATTTCTGTTTATTTTAATGAGACAGACAATGGACTACATAATTATCATGCACACACATACAAAATATACACTACTTGCATTAGCTGTATCTCGCTATAGGTACTTTTCCTATCTTGCTTCACTCAGTGGCATAAACATTTTAACTTTTATCAGCAATAGAAATCTTCACCAGTTTTTTCATGTTTATTCTCTTATTCCAGTTATGTCTTCGGGTGGCAAGATTCAGCCATCTACATTTCACCTTCTTCTTTTTATCGTTGAATGGTGTTTCATTGTGTGATTACACTATATTTATTCAGTCTCCTATTGATGGAAAAGCAGTTTTTCTATGTTTGCTTTTGCAGTTGTTTGCTCTTATGAATAACGTTGTTGTGACTAACTTGTACAAGCCTTTTTACATTCCCATAAAAATATTTATTTTCTTGTTTTCATGGAGATTAATTGTGTGGACTTGCTGTAGGAATATTTATTCAAAAGACTCTGCAAAGACTTTTTTTCCTAATGATACTAGTGACTGAATTATGGGCCTCACTCATGCTAGACAAGCACCCTACCACTGAACCACATCCCCTGCTTTTGCCAAAGACATTACTAAAGTGATATATATCACAATTATATTCCAAACTGCAGCACATCAGAATTCTACTTGGTTCATATCCTCACCTCCTTTGGCATTTTCTATATTTTTTATCTTAGCCTTTATTTTTGGTGTGGCAAAAAGGAGAAACTAAGGATTTTCTAATATGTTGCATGTCTCTTTGTACATACGGACATTTTTGTGTAGTCTAATCCCTGTAGCCTTATCAGTTAGGTTTAGAACAGAGTAGAAATGTGATATAGTTATTAAATAAATCATTACAAAAAATATGTAGGGAGACCATTATTTTTGTGCATACCAATACTGTTAAAAATGTCTTAAGCTAAATGAATGGGATATTAACATTTTAACTTTTATTGTGAAGGCTGCATATTCTGCTTTAGCTATCTATGGCTCTTATTTAGGTTCTATCAGTTATTTGAATCAAACTGGTGAAATTAGTGTACATTTTCAGAACTGAAACATATATTCTGAAATATATCTATGTCCTTACCACACAAGGTATTAACTCACTGATAATAGTGACTAAAGCAAATTTCTGTCAAAACGAGATCAATCTCCTTAGAAGACACATTTTTGCTCCTAGGAGAATTCACAGGTACTCTCTAAAAGACATTACTTTGTGTACTATTTCTTGGCTCCTTCATCAATGGGGTCCCGTGGGACCCCATTCCTCAGTCCCCTCATCCCGAGGGACCCCAACTCATCCAGTGAACCCACGTGAGGCATGACATAAATGACATCTGGCACCAACGTGCTCTAGTGGCCTGCTCAACTTCTCGGACTCGGAAAGTGATTTTGTGGTGGTCCCCTGTCTTTCTTGTCTTGCTGGTGAAGGTAACATCAGCCTTTTTGTGGTCCTCTGTGTCTTTGTGTAATAAGTTAGGTCAGGGAACATACTTCAAATTCATGGTTCGTCAGGCAGTCACACATAAGGGTCTGATCAGCCCAGTGACTGGAACCACCATAACGCCTGTGGCATATGGTCCTCTGAGACACTGTATGAGCATATGGCTGTGGCCTAGAAAAACACAGAAGACCCTCACAAAGCGCTACAGACCCTGATTCTAAACATTTCTGTGTTTTTTATGTCTCCTGAGACCCAAACTCACGTACTTCTTTTTCTTCTCACAATCCTCATAGTTTTTTCTGTGCTCTTTGCTTTTGATTTCTTTTCGCCAGCTTTTCCTCCTATCATTACTGCTTACTTTCATTTTAACGTTTCTCATCTCCACTTCTTCACCATGGGAAATCTCCTCTCCTCAGTCCTCAATAAAGCTGCCCCTACAGCACCCCTACAACATCAGTCACATAGCCTGATTCTTCATTCTCAACTTCTTGTGAGCACTCTCTTCATGAAAATTCTCCTGCCTCTGACACCCCTTGCATTCACCCCACCCTGCTTTCAGCTCCCGCTGCAGTTGCTCCTTGTCCTCCCTACTTGCTTCCTCTGCCTGTGACTTGCCCACTCGCTTCTCTCCTTTCAACCCCTTTTGACTGACTCCACACACCACCCAAGCTAATACGGTTAGTCTCCAGGCCAATGGCAATGTCCACCCCTGGATCCCCACCCCAGTTTCCGAGCTTACTCAACTATGCAAGGCCTGTCAAGATGCTGGCCACTGCTCTCCCTTTTTTCTTCAACTTCTGGAGTCCTGGTCCTCCTCTCTCCAAACTCCCTTTGATTGGTTTTCCCTTCTCAAGGAAGTTCTCTCCACTTCCCAATACTTTCAGTGGAAGGCTTCTTACCAAGAATTTATAGAAGAATGGGCTCGTCACAATATAACACAAGGTCTTCACTTTTCTATGGATATGTTATTGGGCAGGGGTGACTTCACGTCTCCCCAATCTCAGGCGCTTGTCAGCAATCATGTTTACTTTGAGCAAGTCAAGGACCGTGCCCTCAGAGCCCTACATAATTTGAGCCCTCCTACTCCTCAGGAACTTTTTAAAAATCTTATTCAACATCCTGATAAATGGTTTCCCAAATTCTTGGCTCATGTCATCCAGGCTGTTGAAAAGAAAGTAAATTTTTGCCCAGGCCAAGACGCCTTCATTCAGCAACTCACCTGGGTAGATGCCAATTCCACTTCTAAAGCGGCAATTGCCCCAATTAGACATGAGGACCTTAATAAATGGGTTTCTGCCACTAAAGAAGTTTCCACCTCTAATGACTTAATTTCGGCCCTCATGGCGGCTCTTAAGTCCTGCTTGACTCCCAACAATCCTTTGGCTTTCATGGGCCACTCTAAAGTTCCTATCTGTTGGGGTTGCAATAAGCCTGGGCATATTGCCTACTACTGTCCCTCTAACCAGTCATCTGAGTTACCAAGGAAGCCTCACACCCCTTGCCCTCATGGAAAAAGGAGTATCATTGGGCCTGAGACTGTCGCTCCAATCCTTTAAACTTCAATAGGGGCAACCCTCAGCCCCATTAGACAAGAGGGCCCCTACCCCTCAGGTCAGTTGGACAGTATCTTTGCTCCCCACAAAACCTAGCATGACCATTCATCTCGATGGGAAACCTATTAAAGGTCTCATTGACACCAGAACTGACATTACTATTATTGACACTGAGACTGCCTTATTGTTCCCCTCCTGAAAATCCACCAATGGATCTAATATCCTTGGCATTGGTGGCCTCACACCCTCTCATAAAGTAACCTCACAAGTGATATGGAAGGATCCCGATGGCAACACTGGGCATATACACCCTCTCATATCTGAGGTTCCCAACATACTTTGGGGATGAGATTTACTTTCAGAAATGGATGCAGTCCTTACCACAGATGACAAGGCTCCTTATGGCAAGTTGATAGTCCATGACAAGGTAAGCCTCTCTGGGAAGAACCCCCAATTCTAGTGGCCACTGCCCCAATGTCAGATCTGACCTGCCTTCTTAGTTGGGTGGACACCTCACACTGCTGGATAGAGCAGTGGGCTATTCTTGAGCATAAGCTTTCAGCATTGAAGAACCTTGTCCATGAGCAACTTTCATTAGGTCATGTTGAGCCTTCCACCAGCCCTCATAATTCTCCCATTTTTGTCAATCAAAAAAAAAAAAATCAGGCAAATGAAGATTATTATAGGACCTTAGACATATCAGCAAGAAAATGCAAAAAATGGGCACATGTCAGGGTGGCCTTTCTTTCCTCTCAGCCATTCCAATAGATCACTATATAGCCATCATTGACATCAGGGATTGTTTTATTTTCCATCCCTCTTCATGAGGCACAGACCTTACTTTGCCTTTTTGGTCTGGGAACCTAATCATGCCAACCCTTGTGAGAGGTATCAATGGAAAGTTTTGCCACAAGGAATGAAAAACAGCCTTACTATTTGCCAAATGTCTGTGGCTAAAGCCATCACCCCTTTAAGGAGCAATGTCTACATTACTCATTACATGGATGATATCTTAGTGGCTTGCAAAGACCAAGCGTCTCTTCAAACGCTTCTGATTTCCTAAAAAATTTAGAGGATCTCAATCTTCATGTGGCCAAGGATAAAATTCAAACTCACCCTCCCTTCTCCTTCTTAGGGTTTTATTTTTCTCTGGTGATATGACCTGTTAAACTCTCCCTTGATGTCCCCAATAACATCTCCTTGACAGAATTACAAAAATTATGTAGTAATATTAACTGGATTAGGCCATTCTTGTCATTACCTCCAAAAGCAATTGAGCCTCTCTGCGATTTACTCAGAGGCAGCAAACATCCTTCTAGAAAGCTTAAGATTACTCCAGAAGCTAGAGGCACCCTGGCAGAAATAAATAAATTGTTCACATCTGTCCAGCTTCAAAGATTTGACCCTGCCATTCCTCTGTCAGCCATAGTACTTTCCACCTTGAAATTACCCTTAGGTGTCCTTTGGCAATGTGATGGACCTTTATTATGGTCACATCTTCCCTGGAGCTCCTGCCATAAAGTCACCAGTCTCTCCTCACAAATTATAGCCTTAGCAGTAAGGCTCAGAGAACAAGCTAGATCCATCTATAATAAGGAACCTAACACCATGTTCGTACCCTTTCATCAGGAACAAATCACCTTCCTCCTACAAACTTCTTTAGACTTCCAGATAATGATGGAGGGATTTCCTGGGTCACTGTTTTCCCATCTCCCTCTTTATAAACTATGACAGACCCTACAAGATTTTCCCTTAATGGTGATCACTCATGCATTTCGCTTGAGCAAACCCATTTCTATGGTCCCTTGTGTGTTTACAGTTGCCAACACTCATCATCTTGGCTACATTATAATGGCATCTGATATAACAAATGATCAATTTGTCCAAAGGCATTCTGATTCAGTCCAAATAGCTGAATTGACTGCACTTATCCTGGTGCTGGTAAGATATCAGACCATTCCCCTTAATATAATATCTGATAGCATATATGCTGTCAAGGTCTGCTCTTCCATTGCTTATTCCACTTTTAGGCCCAGGGACTGTCCTATTGATCAGCCTAGGGCTACCCTAAAGACTGTACTAGAAATAAGACAGCAACCATGGTATATTATGCACATTCACTCCCATTCCATGTTGCCTGGCTTCCTATCAGAGAGGAATGCCTCTATTGACAAATTTGGAAGTCAGCCTAAAGTCATGATGTCCACTCTAGAACAAGCTAGAGGCTTACACCAGAGGTTTCACTTCTCAGCAAATAGTCTTCATCGCTTATTACCTGAAATTCCAGTCCAACAATGCAAACATCTCATTCATACATGCTCCTCTTGCAGCCCATTGTTACCATTGGGCCCACTCCAACCACAGGGAGTCAACCCCTGTGGGCTGACACCCAACTCCCTCTGGCAGATAGATGTCACTCATATCCCTACCTTTGGGAAACTTAAGTTTGTACATGTGATAATTGACACCTATTCCTCCTTTGTGTATGCTATTGTCCTCGCAGGGGAAAAAGCAGCCCATGTGATTAAGGTTCTGAAGCAAGCAATGCTATTCATGGGCATTGGTCAATTTTGGTCAATCAAAACAGACAATGGCCCAGCCTATGTCTCCCTCAGATTGAAGGAATTTTTAACTTCTTGGGAAATTTCCCATAACAAAGGGATTCTCTATAAACCCCAGGGACAAACAATCATTGAAAGAACCAATCACACTCTAAAGGAGATGCTTCAGAAACTTGTTTCTACTGAAAAGGACCCTTCTTTGAAATTGTTAGATGCATTATTTATCCTTAACTATCTCACTTTTGACAAACAAGTCCTCAATGCAGCAATGCAACACTGGGATCCATTTACCTTCCATACTCCCATTCCCTTGGTATGATGGAAAGACCCTTTGACCCATCAATGGAAGGGCCCAGACCCTCTGCTCACACAAAGGCTAGGCTATGCTTGTGTCTTGCCCCCCACAGAGTCTAAGCCCCTTTGCATCCCAGCCAGGCATATTCTTCCAAGCCTCTCTCATGAAGACAACAAAACCCATGACTCTCCACAATAACATATTAAAACTTAACACGCTCTCTTAGTTTATATCATTAAAGAATTGCAGGAATGCAAGAAAATTCCTGCCACATGGATTGCAGCCCTCAAGAACATAAGAAGCTCACCCACCCCATCTTCACTGGAAATGCAAGGCTTTACAGCTTTGGCCGACTCTAACCCCAAACCCTCCTTCCTTTCCAACCCTACCCAACCCCATTACCCCTTTTCATCTCTGGGCATGTTCACATGGGCTGGTTAGCCAATGATGGGTAAGATGCTCAGAGGAGCACCACCTAAGACAGGCACAGTCTCATTTGCCCCCGTCCCCCCATAGGCAACATGTAGGAGTCTGGAAATCCAGCGGAATGATTCTCTCCCATGAGGAGATTATCACAGATCTCTCCAACATGCTTGCTTACAGGCCACACAAGCCTTGCTGACCTTTCAAATAAAAGTAAAAATGGGAAAATATAGGAGCTTTCTCCTTGCCTTTAGTGCCTCCTATGCTGATTGGCTACTTTGAATGATTCCCTTCTCCTTTAAGACCCTATGCCGACTTGCTGCTTTGAATGTTTCCCCTCCCCTTTACCCCATTCTGACTGGCTGCCTTCACCTTTTCTCATCCCATGCTGATTGGCTGTGTGCCTGACATGGATCAATACCCTATTGTCTGTAACCTAACCTCAGAGCCATGATTGGTCCGAGGACCCTATATAAACCATTGCACTAACTGAAATAAATGGGTCTGTCTCTCGCTCCAGCAGAGCAGTTTTACCTACCCCTGGTGTCTGGGTGAGTGACTCTGTAACCATCCACACCAGACCTCGTCTGGTGGAACCCCAACTCATTGAGCGAACCCACAGTAAGCACAACATAAAAGACATCACTTCACTTAGGGCCATGTGCCTTGGGAAGTTGTTCTGTCTTTGCAGCATCTTTTGTGTTTAGCCTTTTATTTTTCCCCAGTATTCTTGGACCTATACATTTCCCTTGTTTAGTCACTGCCCCTATGAACAAACCTTGGGTTACATACTTTCCCTTAGAGCTTAGTTGAGAAGTATGGAGGTTTATCTCTGAGGGCTAGGTTCGCTGGTTACCCAAGTTCATGAATGGCAAAAAAATATGACTGTGATATTGCCAAGTCCCAATTTCTCTGCTGAGTTTTTCCACTTAAAATGGTATATAACTCTCCTAGATATCTCTCTCTCTCTTTCTCTCTCTCATACACACACGCGCGCACACACACACACACACACAATGTATATACACATATGTATATACACACAGTGATAGGATTCAGGATGTAACTTTGCTAATTTGTCAGATATTCTGAGGCAGTAATATGTATTGGAAGGACCATTAGTGCCTTTCTGTACTGTAAACTTAGTAGTAAATCAAATTACTCTATATAGAGTAACTTATTTTTCTTAATTTTTTTTTTCTGATCTTGTGTCAAAATTCCACTGTCTTACTGTTGCATGAGGTCTTCCACTGTGGTATTTTTCATCTGTTTGCTTAATTTAGCATTTCAATTTCCACAGGAAAACTTGGAATTTTGACTCAAACTGTGCAGCATTTTTAGATCAATTTATATAAAAGAGACATGAACATGGAAACATTATGCTCAGTGAAATAAACCTGGCACAGAAAGAAATATTTCATAATCTCACTTCTGCTTAAACATTTTTAAAAGTTCAAAATCATTGAAGTAAAGGGTAGAATGGTGAATAAAAAGGCCTTGGGTGGAGGAATGAGGAAGCTATTTGTTGGTGAAAGGCCCAGAGATTCAGTTAGACAGTAGAAATACGATCTGGAGATGTTTCATATAGCCTGGTGACCAAAGTAAGTAATAGTGTATTGTAGGCTTGAAAACTGCTAGGAAAATAGATTTCAGGTATTTTCTTCACACACACACATATGAGATATATGTATATATATGGTTATATCTAGGTTGAATTAGATTGATTTAATAATTCTATATGCATACATGTATATAAACATCATTTTTATATGTATATAAAATTTTTCATGTCAAAAGATTAATACTATATTTTATTTTTAATTTTTGGTACCCTGGATTGAACTCAGGATTACTTAACCACTGAGTCACACTGTGAGCCCGTTTTATTTTTTATTTTGAGAGAGGTTCTCACTAAGTTGCTAGGGCTAGCCTTGAACTTACAATCCTCCTGTCTCAGCCTCTTGAACTGCTCAGATTACAATTGTGCACCACAATGCCAGGCATAATGACATATATTTAAATGCTAACCATGAAAAGCTCAATATATGAATTTGCTTGCCGGTTGTGTGCATGTCACTATGTATATGTGTATCAAAACACAATGCTCTACATCATGTGAAAATATGTATAATAAAATGATTTTATCACACAATTACTTCAAATTAAAACACTATCATATTATTTTCTCTTTTTATGCCAATTCTTATTGAAAGTTAACACATTCTTGAATTTCTATTTTAAGTACTATATAGTCATATCATGTTGTCATAATTTGATTATTTACTCATTATTTTGTGTCCATTAGAGTTTACTTCTTTCATTATGAAATTCTCATACTATTTCATAATCCAAGTTGAGAAGGTTTCTTCTTTTGATATTATTTGGAAGAATAAATCAGTGTTATTATCTAAATATTTTTAATATTACATGTAGGTTACAACCTAGAAAATTTAATCTATTTATATTTTATGTAATTATGATTATTTTTAAGTTTATAATATCAGTTTAGTCTTTGTTTCCTACTTGATTCAATTGCTTATTCATTTACATTCCATCTTGCTTTATCATATTTTATTTTATTTTTTTTGGTACTAGAGATTGAACTCAGGGGCACTTTACCACTGAGCTACACTCCCATCCTTTTTATTTTTTATTTTGATGCAGGGTCTTACTAAGTTGCTGAATGGTCTTGCTAAGTTGCTGAAGCTGGCCTCAAACTTGTGATTCTCATGCCTTAGCTTCCTGAGTTACAGGGATAATAAGCACGACCTGCCATACCTGACTATCATGCTTTATTTTTGAGTAATTAAAATATTAAGTTATTTAAGCCTTTCATGAACATATTAATGCATACTTTTATTACTATTTAGTGCTAATAAATAATTATGTTGATCATCTTTGATAGTTTGCTCTATATATCAACTTTTGAAAAAATTTTAGTGTTTATTAGTGCATTATAATTATACACAATAGCAAGTATTGTTGTGACACATTCAGATATGCACATAATATAAATTTTTAATGAAAATTTCCACTTTTAATTATAAGCAAGTATGTTACAAAGCCAAATTCAGAGTATAATTGTGTGTGTGTGTGTATGCAGGGGTATGTGAATTTGTTTATGTGGATGTGGATGTGTTTATGATTTCAGTTTTTATAAATATATATTGTTAGAAAAAAACATGGATGTTTGTATATCCAATTATTAGTTAACAATAGTTTCTCAGTTTCTTTGAAAGTTAGCTCATTAGTGAAACTTATTTTCTTCTTTTGGCTTATTTTTATTGTCTTTTCTCTTTACCAACTATCCTAGAGGAATGGAATGAAATTGTCTTTTTTTTTTTCTCTTAAATTTCATACATGTACTAGTAACATTCATCATTAATGTATTCTTTTGAAAAAACAATGTTTGCAATGCCTTTTTCAAATCAAAGACATTATTATAACCTACTTATAATTCCTATCATTTGTTCACATTTTTGAGATACCTCATACAGTGGAATAAATTATCGTATTACTATATATTATATTGAAGCCAAAATTCAGATGAGCTTCCTTTAGCAATACTGACATTCATCATTGTGACTAGTAAGTATATTCCTATATATAAATACAGTAAATAGTGAGAGATAAAGTTTTAAAGCTTGATAAACTTTGGAGAATATCCATTATGCTTTATAGGAAAAATATATTTTGCTACCAATGCTATTGGGTTTGCTTATAATTAGTTACTATTTAAAACCAATACTGCCATGATTTCATACACAAACAAAAGTCACATATTAATAGAACTGAAAAATATCTATAATTAAAAATTTATAATATAGGTTGATGTAGATTGTGATTGCTTTAGTGTGAACATAATCATTTTTTTCTTTAGTTATTTTCCATTATTTTTCTAAGGATTTTGTAAGACATTCATATTAAGAATAAAGTTGAGGATATTGCTTCATAGTCACAAACAAATATGAATTAAGAAGTGTTAGAATAAGTAACATAATTTAATCTATATTCTATGAACTATATTATATTAAGCATAGCTCAAAGTAAATGAAAGGACAAATCAAATTAAATTGTGTAAAGGCATAATTGAGTGTGGGGTTATAAGAAATAGACTAATATAATTAATTTGTCATAATATCTTTTGATATTAGAGAAATCATCAAATGTAAATATTTTAAATATAATCTAGTATTTGCTTAGTAGTAGTATGTACCAAGTGCTATGGTGAAATGGTACATGAGTCTATTTAGAGAAGTTAGAAATGACATCTGAGGAAGAAATATTTGCACTGTGCCTTAAAAAGTGAATGAGTTGAAAGGGAAAAAGTGGGAATATATACAAACCCAAAAAGGAAAATGGAACAAATAAAGATAATTATTGAAAATAAGGCAATGAGTTATAAATATTTTATGTGATGGGACTTTAATGCTAATCTAGATTTAGATTCAGCTCGTGTAGAGGCAGAACATTAAAACCATGAGATGGTTTGGGACAGATGGTGGATTCCTGCTTGTTAAAGTCAGTACCGTACCACACAGTATTATAGAACATCTTAATATTGCACTAAAGAAAGGTAATTCTGTTCTCAAGGTGAGGGATTGTGAGGAAGAGGAGAGGTTCACCTGAGAGGAAGACAAATCAGAAACAGGCAATTGGGAAATAAATGGCCCACATCAAGACTATGTTAATTCACTGGGTGCATTTCAGAGATATAAATGCAATAATAAGTGTGTAGGAGTCTGATCTATATAAATTATAGATTTGTGCTTTGTGCTTTGTTTCTTTCCTCCTTTGACCCAGAATTAGAAAAGGTGCTTCATGCTTCAAAAGAGTTGGATAATTTTAAAATATCTGTAGAAATTTAGAATGGAAGAAACAATAGATCAACTTTTTCCATAGATTTACTGCAACTCCTTTGACTTAATAAGAATAGGAACAACCATTGGTTCCTTGCAGAGCAGGTTAAGAGATGGCACAGGGAGACTAAGCTGCTTCAGAGAACATTCATACTAAAGGAAGGAGAGGAACTGGACCTAGTTTAAGAAAGCTTCTGACAACTGAGGAATAGTTCCCTGAAATAACAGAAGCTTCCTATTCTGGAGACTTTCAGTATTTTCCAGTTACCTAAGGTGAGGTTCATGGGGGCAGATGCAGCATGGGAAGCATAAAAACAAATGGTCAATCACTTTGAATACTTGGTCCTTGCACAGCCAACTCAGCTGGCTCAGGGATGAATGGTGCAGCTCAAAAAGACACCATGGAGCCAACAGTGATTCCTTTGAGGTGTATCCTGCCAGGGTCCGGAGTTAATTTTGACAGCTGCTCAAAAAGTGCCATAGGTTAACTGAGGCTATTTACTACTTTTAAATCACCTGAAGGAAAAAAAATCTCTATAGTTTTATGCAAATAGTAAAAAAAAGGCTTATAGATTATTAGAACATAAGGACAGAAGATTATGCCTACCCTACTATTCACAAATTACTTTTAGTTTTTGAAAACCTATGTAAATCTTCATGCCAGATTTGTTTGTAGATTTTTTTTTTATAGTGCTGGGTATTGAACCCAGGGCCTTGTGCATGTGAGGGTGGTACTCTATCCACTGAGCTATATCCTCAGCCTTTGTTTACGGATCTTGAATTAATAAAAGCCAAGGAAAATGGTTCCATCTTCAAACTGCTGAGCTTGAAAATCTTACTTCAGTAGAACTCACCAGCCTATGTTGATCATGGATAATCTTCTCACTATGTGGTAATTTCAATAATTTCTGACTTGTTTTGCATTTTAGTGTTCACCTTAATTCAAACTTTCAGCTTTTCTAAAAATTATGAGAGTTTTTTAAATTATAGATTTACTTTGTATCTAAGGTAAAATTCATAGGCTTTGCTCAAGTTACATATTATTTTAAATTTATTTTATTTTTACAATAATCTAAACAGAATATAGTCACAGTTCTTTTTTAAGAGCTTTTAAAATGATTGAAATTGTTTTAAAGATGTCAAAAATCTGGATGAGTATTTATCCAGTTTTCATCATGGCTTTTTAAACACATCAAAGTACTGAATGATGTGAAAAGCGCTAAACCGGATTCATTAACTTCTTTCTGTTTAATGAATAAATTAGAAAGAGAATTATTCAAATTAAGTTTTATGAATTAATATCAAAAGTCTAGTTTGTTCCTAACAATAGGTTGGTAAATTGCAGACTAAGCTACAAAGGCTTTTTTAAAAATAACAATAACTGGTAACATCTACTGTATACTTTTAGATATAACTTTGATATTTATGCATGAAACAATTTTACAGAATAAACATTGTATAATTATAGTTCATTCTATAAATCATTTCCCTGGTAATCAAATGTAAGAATTTTGGTGATATTTCTTTGTACTATATGATGAATTATTTTTTTCTTTTTAAATAATTTTCAGAAAGTTCCCATAATATAAATTATAATATAAATGAGTTACTGGTTACTCTCAGTTGTAAAAATAAGATATATTAAATATGGTTAAAAAGTAGGCATAGCAGTAAAATGTCAGTGAGAGCAGGACGTGAAGACTAATCTGATTCTAACAGCTATAAATTATACACTATCTGAAGAAATACAGTTTTTCAACACAGTCTTATTTACTAGTAAATGCTATTTTCTTAAATTATCTGTAAATGTAATCTTCTAAAGTGCTTATATACTTTTCGTCCTAAGTAGTTTCATAAGCATTCACCTACGGTGCATCTGTTTGCTAGCAGGGCTTGTTGAACCCATTGAGTAAATCCAGCATCCACCAGGCACTCTGGGCCTGTTCTGGTTTCCTACTGAAAAGCAGATGCTATGTGGCTCCATCCTGTTATCCAGTGCAGACCTTCTCTAGCTCCCTGACCCAGATACATGTTTCTCTTCCCTTTTGCTCTACAGGAAATTTGTGGAACAGAGAAAAATTCATCTCAGTTTATACATAAAGGGGGTATCGCATCTGTTTATTTATTTGTTTGTTTTGGTTCTTTTTGTTTGTATTTTTTTTCCTGCAAATAAATCATCTTCCCTTTCCTTTATTCAAGGAGCAGAATAATGAGAGAAGTTTTCAGGAATAAAGAGATTTTTCATTAGGAACAATAAATATCTTGCTTTAAATCAACATTCCCTTCTCCCCTGCCTGCCTCATCAACATTTTCTTTCTTTCTTGAGAATAAAATATGAATTTTACATTATTTTTCAATATTTCTATCTGTGCCATAAACTTCACACTTAAAATCCTTCACATAGGAAGAGGAAAAAAAGGAGCTGGACCACAGGCAAGATAAAAAGCAAGCACATGAGACAAAACCTTCAATTATTTCAATATATATTATAGAGTTTTGCTAGCAAAGTCTGTTCTTTAATATTTTTCCCATAATACTTTTAATTGTCAACATGCCAATCCACTATCATCTTAATATATATTTAGAAAGACACAGAGTTTGCACAATATGATAGGATCATTTATTTTTTTTCAAATGTATATTCTTCAATTTTTTCTCTGCAGGAAGAATGCTTTGCCAGCTGAAGAAGAAGCTAGTGTATGCAGACTATAATTTCTTTACAGTTTTGTAAAACTGCATCAATTTGAAGTTCTATTTGCTTTCAGTTCTAAAATTCAGAACATTTTGGTGGCATATTTCTCTTAGAAAATGAAGCTTATTGAGGGTTATAACTTAGTTCTTTATGTCAGTGTATTTTAGTGACAGATTCTAAAAAGAGGTAAGATTTCCATTCAAAAAGGACAATTTGGAATGTAAGTAAAAAAGAAAGAAAAACAGAGAGAGAGAGAGAGAGAATATAGAAGATAAGTACAGTTATATAAATATGCCATAGGGAATTTCACCTTTATGTATGAGTAAAAAGAACCAATCAAAAATAAAAGAAGAGATGAGCAAAAGGAAGTCCAGGAAAGTAGAATACAGAGGGAAGGAGGGTACTGTGAACTGAAATCAAATTCCATGCATGATAATTTTATTGGGTTGAACCCATCTACTATAATACTCTAAAAAAGAAAAAAAAAAAAAGAGAGATAGGTTCAGTGGGGGCCAAAATGGTGCAAATTTGTTGTTAAACATAATTTGCGTGCTATTATCCATGGTCACTTACCCTGTATTCTGTGGACAATCTGTTTATGTAGATATTAAGATATAGATAGCCTATAAGGGACATAACAGATCCCACATAAAACCAAGACAGGAGTGTAAGTGATAAGCCTATTATATGATTCAAAGTACTAAGCCCTAGTAATTTAAAAATGATGAACTTAAACCTGTCTTGACTGTTTTAAGAATCCTAAAGTGACATTTACAAATCTCCTTTCTATATTCTTGTTTTAAGGTCTTATAAATCACAATAAGCACAATCCATACAGACTGCTAAAATTAAGAAATTAAATATTCCTATGGTTAGAGCACTATGGGGTAAACCAATTATTTAGTATTTTGAAAGTACATTAATTCATATCATGGAATATTAACACCTTTTTAAAAAGTCCTTGACATTTAACACACAATTTTCTTTTTATTTTTTGTTGGGGGGTGGGGTGGGGTCCTGTAAACTGAAATCAAATTCCAGGCACCGGGGATTGAACTCGGGGGCACTCAACCACTGAGCCATATCCCCAGCCTTTTTTGTACTTTATTTAGAGACAGAGTCTCACTGAATTATTTAATGTCTCGTTGTTGTTGAGGCTGGCTTTGAGCTTATGATCCTCCTGCCTCAGCTTCCTGAGCTGCTGGAATTACAGGCATGCACTACCACACCTAGACAATTTTCTTAATAAAATATTCTTAAGATGATACAATAATCAATATGGAACTTGAAAATCTAACCAATGAAACAAAAAGTATTTAATGTAAGTATTGACTCATTACCTACTAACATTCACCTGTTATTTCCAGTCTTGCCTTCAGCTAGTGGAGAGCATCCTGTGAACAGGTAGAACCTTATTCATTCTTAATTTTAAGTATTTGACCTACTTACTGAATAGTGTTTCTGTTTTTTATACGCAGTACTGGGGATTCAATCCAAGGGAGTTTTACCACTGAGTTAAAAACCCAGTCCTTTTTATTTCTTAGCTTGAGACAGGGTCTCTAAATTGTTTAGGGCCTTGCTAGATAGGTGAGGCTGACTTGTGATCCTCTTTTCTCAACCTCCTGTGATTACAGGTAGGTGCCACTGCTCCCAGCATATTGCTACTTTTAAAGCTATAATTAATCAAATATATTTTTGAAAAGTATCTAGTAATAAAGTTAGGCATAAACTATTGGAATGAAAATTCAGATAATTTGATACAATATTATCAAGTCACTGTGAATAAAAATATATTTTGGGACATCAGGTAACCATGTCTCTCTAGATACCACTTACATCTAACATGTCTGTATTTTCAGCATTTTAAACTACTGTAGGACTCTAATATTTACTCAGTTGACTAGAAAAACATTTTTAAAAGTCCAAGTTGTTTTTTTTTTTTTTCATTCAGTGAACACATTAAATACCTTCATTAGAAATGAGAAATAGCTTCTTGTTAATTTGAAAAAAATGCATACTTCTAAGATAAAAATTTGCTTACCTGAGCTCAGGAAAACAGCAATTTTACCTCAAAAAATTTGAGGAAACTTTCTTTACCTTAAACAGAGGTAACACACATGGTTTCATCCAAGTTTTCTCTATCAATAAACAAAATGGAAGCCTTGTTGTTTTTTCTTTTTTCCCCAATTCTGTTACATAAAACCAATCATTCCACCTTACACATAAGAGAGACCTTGATGGAAAACAAATATATTTAAAACTGGATTTACTTTTTCTTATCATCTAAGATTTCTATTCAGTTTTGTTTGTTCTGTACTCTGTAAGAGTGTGGTATGAGACATATATGATAGGGAAATGGGATAAACATGAGAAGAGAAATAATAAAAGAGTACCAGTACTGGACGTGGTGGTGCACATCTGTAATCCCAGCTGCCGAGAGGCTGAGGCTGAAGAATTACAAGTTTGAGACCTCAGGTTAATCCCCAATGCAGCAAAAAGTAAAAGAAAAGAAAAGAAAAAGTAAATGTAAAAGAAAAAGAAAAAGAGTTTCAATATATTACACAGAGAAATATGAAGTGAATAAAAGAGTCAGAAATTCTTGGAATATGGAGGCATGGAAGTGAATCATGATTAGTGGACAAGATTAAAATGTTGAGATATCTATCAGAACCTTCCCTGCAGTGTCGATTTTCTTAGACACTGTACAGTAAATCTTGTGTGAAAGGAGAAAGCATTTATGAGTTGTAAAAAAGTGTTTTTAAAAGGTCTATGGATTGCATATTTGGGTCTCTGGGCCCCATGGCCTATGAATAGTTTTGTAAGCCAAAGATTTGTCCCTTTTCCCTGTAGCAATACTTACTCTTTCTTCACATATAAGAATGTGCGGACTATTGCTGAGAGATTCTGTTTAACATGTGTACTTTGTAATATATGAGGAAATAAAGGATGTCCAACTTTAAAACCCTAAATAAGAATGAGAGATTGTATCTAGTTATAGTTACTGCCAATTGTCTAACATAAAAAAAAGTAGGCAAGTTAGCTCACAGATGGGGAAATAAAGGGATCAAATCCATTCAATTGGCTTAAGTCAGTACGAATAGAATGCTGAGGGATTTTTTGAAATTTTATTTCTGTTCAAAGAAAGTAGCATCATCAGCAGATAGCTGAATTACTTGTGTAGGTCAGATCTGATAGCCACTGAATCCTAGTAAAATTTTAAAGAAATTAGGTATTTTTCTGGTTAGAACACATTGGGGCATTTTTTTTCGGTTATTTAAAAGTTTATATTATATTTGATGGACTATTAACATTTTTATTTTCTATAATAGTTTGACAAAGACTTTTCTCAATATGTTGTGCAATATAAGAAGGTAATCAGTATCACTTTTTGAAGGACAGTTAATTCAATATCAATAACAAATATTAGCTTTATAGAACTGAAACTTTTTGAAGATCCTCTGAGAAATTTGAGCATTGTATTTACTTATTTGGTTTTTAAAATATTATCATATATATGGTAACAAAGAAAAGGGTATCTCTTTTATCTCTAATTTTAAAAATTACCCTAAAATAACATTTAACAATGTTTATTTTCTTACCGTGGTTTTAAACATAGCATATTAAATACTATAGCTCATCACACCTCATGACAGACCTCACAGCACTCATATATTCAAATGAGCATATTTTATGAGTTCAATTAAAGTTACAGTTATTCACTTTAAGGATCATGGTTCAGAACTGCATCATTTGACACAGGTAGCTGGTGGGCAGCACTGCTGAATTCAGAATAACTCAACCAGACCGAGATGAACACATGGCAAAAGATGTAACTTTGCTTTTTCTCAGCCAGTTTGGCCTACTCATTCGCTGTCATATGTTATGATCCAAACTTAATGTACAGCTGTTTTCAAAGGAAATACATAGAAAGAATTGTAAAGCATTCGATAAAATGTGGATGGCATATTTATTTAACTCTTCAGACTGGTTAAGAGTAATGTACAATTAAATCTCCTATTAAAAAAAACAAGAAAAGCACAACCCTTATGAAAATGGTTGATAGTAATAATTTTTTTTCTGAAAGACATATAAAGTGCAGCCAACAGAACCATGTTTTTAGTGCATATTAATTGGGACAAACTACTTTAAGAAAATACGTAGCTATGTTGAAAATTATTTTATTTCCTTTGGCTATGCTTCAAAGATACACACTGATAAAAGATGTTCTAAAACCAAAGTGGTTAATTACTAGGATTTTTCTTTTCTGAACTCATATTTAAAGTGCAATTACTCTAAAAGCAAGATGGATAGTTACTTTAGTTGCCCAGTTTTAAACCTACATCAACCGGAAGGTTTTATGAGTATTAAATGGTTTGTGAATTCACTGTTTTCTCTAATTATTTTGTTTATTTGATGATGGAATATAATATTCATAAAATTGAATGTCTAACCACATTGGCAAAACTGACAGATTGCTATCAAACCATTTTGTAGACTGAATCAATTTTACAAATGGACTTTGGCCCTAAAAAAACAAAATCTTTTTGTCTCTCAGGCTTCAATGTCATTCTAAAGCAAAAGAAATTTGTTCTCTTAAGAAAAAGAAGGAAGCCCGGGCACGGTGGCACACTCCTGTAAGTCCAGCACTTTGGAAGGCTGAGACAGGAGAATCACAAGTTCAAAGTAAGCCTCAGCAATGGTGAGGCACTAAGCAACTCAGTGAGACCTTGTCTCTACATAAAACACAAAATAGGGCTGGGGATGTGTCTCAGTGGTAGTCAAGTACCCCTGAGTTCAATGCCCAGTACCAATAAATAAATAAATAAATAAATAAATAAATAAATAAATACATGAATGAATGAATGAATGAATCAATCAGTAAATGAAAATGAAAAGGAAGACAATAGGGTTGTAACAAGTCAGTTTCCAGGTCCTCAGCATGCAACGACAGACCTCACTGTATTCATCAGGTCCAACTTGAGAGACTTACAGGAAGCTCCCCTCACCTGACAGGAAGCATGACAAAATATTCACCAAGAAAACCCAGAATTTCAGAAGATTTTCTTTATGATGTTTAACACACAAGTGTACAGAAAAAATAAGTCACATCATAAAAAGTTAGTATTCTCTCCCTCTTTCTCTCTCATATCATACACATTAGGAATGTCAAATAGAGAAAACTGACACTTCTATAAAATTGACAAAAATTTTTACTACGTCTTAGGCTCTTTGTTTCCAATATGTTATGAATTATGTTATGTTTATGTTCCAATATGTTATGTTTCTGTATTTAAAAGACTTCACTTGAATCCACAAAGGTGTTTACTTCATTGGCAACTGAGTGAATATTTAGTGTGTACTTTTATTTTCTTTTGTCTTATACATATAATGGAAATATCAACATTCACAATAGAACTATACTTGTTCATAATTCATAATCATGACTATTGACAGTAATAGTTTGGTAAATATCAGTGAAAGTATGCAGTGAGAATAAATTTGTTACATTGAATTTATTGTACTATACATCTTATTATAATTTAGTATTATTTATAAACTATATTTAATATAAGATGCATATCGGTAAATTGAATAAACATATGTATGTATATTTATATATGTATATAATTTTTTGGAGAGTTGGTTACTGTTAAGTGCTTACCAGCATATTTTTGATTCAAACCCAAACATGTTAATAATTACATGAAATGTGAAAAGACAAAAACCTCATTTAACAAGCAAAGATGGTTAGAAATAATTTTAAAGACGGCAAAGCCTACTAAATGCTTCTTTTAAAAGATTCAATTTACAAATAACCAAACAAAAACCAAATACATACATAAGTACACACACAATTATATATCATGCAAACTTTAACCAAAGTGGTATCAGACAGTGTAGACTTGAATGCAAGCAGCATTATTTAAGAAAAAGGGAAAAATTCATAATTCAAAAATAACCCACCATCCAGAATTTAAATGTGCAACTATTATGCAATAAGTGATATTCTCTTTAAATATATGAGAAAGATTGACCTACCTAAAATAAGAACAAGAAAGTACTCAAAAAGAAGAAGTCTGATTAAACCTAAGAGAAATTCAGTTCTGATGAAGTCATCACTACAGCAGATTTTGTGGGATAACTTTATCATGAGTGAATCAGGGATTTTCAAAGAGCTAAGTAAAAAAGCAAAACAAAGTAAATCCCCCCAAAAGCAAAATTAATGGTGTACAAAGAATTTTATATTATATGCAATATCATCCTGTAGAATAGATCAGTAACAAACTTTCTTGAGAGAAGTATAAAAGCATTTTGTTTCCAGTAAACTTTTTTTCATTAGTAAAAATTATTCTTACTAAAGAGATTCATGAATTAAAAAGAAAAAAAAGTAAGAAAAAATCCTCAGTGACTATGATCACAAAACTTGATCAACATTATGGTAAATATAATTAATATACCACCATGAAATATATTATTTTGTATTTAAGAAAGAGCAAGTACATACAAAAACAATAATGAGACAATTATATGTTTTAGTTTTATTTAATTATGTAAGAATAAAATAATGGAATGAATAGTTTGTTGTAAAACACACTGAAAGTTAACAAATTAATAACTTACAGTAATCAGTAAAATAATAAAGTAGGATCAGAGATTGCCTATTGCACTTTACTGTCCTCATCTCCCTGTACATAAAATACATAGAAATAATATTTCTTGATAGACACTTCTAATCAAGTTTTAATCTGTTCCATGATTTTTGCATTACTAAATGCATTTTAAAATAATAATTATGCTTTTAACTTTCTATGTTTTTAACTGATATTTATTCATTTACCCTATTTCTTTAAACATGCATTTGGTATTTATTCATTAATCAAATATTTTGTAGTTCTTCTGCTATACTGCATTCTGATTTAGGAAATATAAAATCAACAATGAGCAGCAAAGACACCAATCCTATCTGTGGTATTTGTTCTACAATTCTAGAGAGTGGTGAATTAATTTGATGTGAGCCTTGCCTGAGAGAGTGGTGATATTGGATAGCAAAATGATGAAAGGGTTTAAGCAGAGTGTTAAAATGAGAAATTTAAAGCTAGCACAATCCTTAATACCCAAGGATAAATGCAAATGTAACTTCATATATTGTATCCCTCATAATACTATTATTAAAAATGGCTTATGCCACTGAATTCTTAGTAAAATGGAAAATTCAATCTCTCGTTAATAATTAGCACTCTCCCTCTTATCATTTATCTGTACCAGATTAAATGTTTATCTCCTTGGAATTCAGTTAATAGAAATTAATGAGGAATATGTGTGAAGAATATAGACTTTCCAACATATTAAATCATTGTCATAACACTGTGCATTAAAAAAATTTTGCAAACATGGCAAAACAAAACTGTGTTTGGTCCTTAATAAATAGAAGAGATCACAATTGTAGAAATATAGTGTTTAATGTTGGTAATGTAAGCAACTGTGGGATATTAAGAAATATGTTGTTAGTCACTATATAATGTAATCAAGAATATGTTAAGCAGTAATAGAAATTAGGATTTTGCTATAGCTATATTCCATGCAGCACTGAGCATTGCTTAGTATACCAGAGTCCTTTAAAAACACACACACACACACACACACACACACAAATTCAAAGGAATTCTCTGAGAATCCAGTATACAAATTTCTGTAGAGTCCTGCATTCTACAAAAATATATTGCATTGTGAAGTCTTATAAGGGCCTGATTAATGTGGACAATGTGAGCTGAACTTTAATTTGAATTATTTAGAGTATCAGTTGGACTTGAAGGGGGAGGAGGCATATTTTCTTTTATTTTTATTTATTTATTTATTTATTTTGGGGTACCAAGGATTGAACTCAGGGGCACTCGACCACTGAGCCACATCCCCAGCCCCATTTTGTGTGTTTTACATAGAGACAGGGTCTCACTGAGCTGCTTAGTGCCTCGCCGTTGCTGAGGCTGGCTTTGAACTCGCGACTCTCCTGTCTCAGCCTCCCTAAGTGCTGGGATTACAAGCATGAGCTACCGCTCCCGGCTGGCATACTTTCTTTTAAGCAATTATTTAAAAATATTCTCTAAAGTGTTAAGAAAGCATACTAATGTTTTAATTTTTATAGAAAAAAATATGGAAGTTAGGGATCTTGGCTTCTGACTCATATTAGTTTTCAGGAGAAAAACATACCTGTTTTTGCTAATATTTATAGTCATTGTTATACTTAAGTGACATTCCATTTATTATTTTACTTACAGTCTGGAACTATCACAAAACCAAGTCTATGTCCTTCATATTTGGAATACAGCAAGTCTTTAACAATTAAAACCATTTGAGAATGTCAAAGGGGCAGATAAATCACCATAGTAAAAGTAGAAAAAGAAAAGTGGGAGGAACATTTGGGTTTACTTTGATTCAAGTGTGCATTTCCTTTTAAAATCTTCATTGATTTAGTAATATTACAGACTTAGGAGCCACTGGAAAACAGTGTATATACCAGACATCTATAAATTTTAATTGTTATTAACATTATTTCTGTTTGTACATATATTAGAAATGAATACAAATATTTTATAAGTCTTTTAACCTCAGAACACTAATTTCGCATTGTTTTGAGTAAAAGTGACTTTTACCTAATTGTCAATGATACATTCATGATGTCACAAAAATTAATTCATTTAATTAGAAGTAACTCCCTTCTCTAAGCAATGATAATCTACTATTGAGCTTTTAAAGAGAAATTTTTCTCTCATATATGTCAAAGTAATAAAATCCATTTATACTAGGCCAGTAGCTAATGTCATACTGAATGGGAAAATGTGAAAGCTTTCCCTTTAAAATCTGTGATTAAAATAAAAAACAATATTAGAATGTTCACTTCCAATACCTTATTCAAAATATTACTGGAAGTCCGACCCAGAACAATTCGGCATGAGAAAGTAATACTGGGCATCCAAATCAGGAAAAAGGAAATCAAATTGTCAGTTTGAAGATGACATTATCTTATATATAGAAAATCCAAAAAATTCTGCCAGGAAAAAAGAAAAACTGTTAGAACAAATAAATTAATTTTCCAAAGTTGCAAGATAAAACATTAATCTTCAAAAGTCAGTAGCTATACACCAATTATTTGAGAAAGAAAGGAATCTCATTCCTAAGAAAATCAAGAAAAAAAGGAAATAGAAAAGAAAAAGAAAATATCTAAGTATAAATCAAAGAGATAAAAGATTTCTACAGTGAAAACTATTAAAAATGATAAAAGAAATTGAAGCAGTCATAAAGAAATGAGAAGATATTCTTTGTCATGGATTGGAAGAATATTGTTAAAATTTCCAAATACCCAAAGTAATTTACAGATTCAGTGTAATTTTTATCAAAATGCCAATGCCATTCTTCATCAAATTAAGAAGAAAAACAGAACCCTGAAAAGCCAAATGAATCTCAAACACACACAAATAAAACAAACCAGGAAGGATTATAATACCTGATTTCAAAACACACAAAAATGTTGTAATTTGAACAGCACAGTAGTAGCAGAAAAACAGGCATATACACGAATGGGGCAGAATCAAAGCCTTGAAGTTCACATATATTTCGGTACTCAGTTGATTTTCAACAAGAGGTAAAAACATACATTAAAGAAAGGAAAACTTTTTGAAAGCTTGTTCTGGGGAAAAATGAGTATTCACATGCAGAGGAATGAAACCAGACTTCTATCTCTTGTCAGTTATAAAAATCAACTCAAAATGGATCAAACACTTAAATATAAGAAAAACTATAAAACCATCTGATGAAAATAGGACAATGTTTCAGGATATTGAGATGGACAAATATATATATTTAACAAGTCTCTAAAAGCATATGGAACAAAATCAAAAAAAGAGATAAATGGAATTGTATCAAACAAAAAAGTTTTCACACGGTGAACAACCAACAGAGTGAAGAACTCCAAAACCTCAGCAGCAAAAATACAAATAACCTGATTAAAAAATAAGCAACAAGACATTTCTAAATTGAGACTTATGACCAACAGATAGATAAAAAACATAATAAACATCACTAATCATCAGGGAAATGCAAATCAATATCACAAGGAGATACCAATAAGAATTGCTATCAGCTGGGAGCGGTTGCTCAAGCCTGTAATCCCAGCACTTAGGGAGGCTGAGACAGGAGAATCGTGAGTTCAAAAGCCAGCCTCAGCAATGGTGAGGCACTAAGCAACTCAGTGAGACCCTGTCTCTACATAAAAAAAAACCCCACAAAATAGGGCTGGGGATGTGGCTCAGTGGTCGAGTGCCCCTGAGTTCAATCTCCAGTACCAAAAAAAAAAAAAAAGAATTGCTATTAATAAGTCAAAAGACAACCCATGTGGGAAAGGTTGTGGATACAAGAGAAGACCTGAACATTGTTGAATGGAATATACATTATTATAGCTATCATGCAAAACAATATGGAGAATGATCAAAGAATTAAAAGCAGAACTATCATTTGATCTAGGAATGCTACCCCTTGGAATACATCCAAAGAGAATGTTAGAAGTACGTCAAAGACATCTACACTAATACATTTGCTGCAGCCCTATTAATAATGACAAGGAGATTGAAACAATGTTAAGTGTCCATCAAGTGATCAACAGTAAAGCATGTGAGGGCAACATGCACAATTTAGCTGTAACAAGGAATAAAAGCCTGATATTTGTTACAAAATGATTGAAACTATAAATCATGTTAAATAAAATAAATCAGGCAAGAAAGATAAATACTGTGTGATCCTATTTATATGTGGAATCTAAGTGTTTATCTATTAGAAGTTTGAGAAGAGAATGATAGATACCAGAGACAGATGAGAATAAGTTGGGGAGGGATAGAGACAAGTAGATCAAATGGCACTAAGTTACACTTAGAGAACAGCAAGAAGTTCTGTTGTGCTATTTCATAATAGGGTGAAAACAGATAACAATAATGTACTACATATTTCAAAACTCCAGAAGAAAGAAATTTGAGTATCTTTACCATAAAGAAGCAATAAATGGTCAAGGAAATGTATATACGCTTAATCTGACTTTAAGATTATATAATACATACATGCATCAAAACATCATATAGTATCCCATAATTGTGCACAAATATCAATTTATTATCTCATAACTATGTCCAAATATCAGTTTTATTTATCAGTTTAAAATATTTTTACTTAATATAAATAAAAGTAGAAAACAACAATCTTTACTCTCAGATATAACTTATATTAATTTAGAAAATTAATAAGAATAATGAGAAGACCTCACTGGAGACTGCAGGAGGAGTACACAATCTCATGCCACCTTGCTGGAGGAGGGCACAACCATGTGTCACCTCATGGAAGGATGGCACATTTTCACAAGCACAGAGAATGATGGTTCCATGTGTCCCCAAAGTGTGGCTTCCCCCAGACTGCCTCCATCTTGGGACTCTGAGGCCACCACTATAGTTCCTCCCACATGGTAGCCTTCACCATGGGACAAAGGAAAGGGCCTGGAGGCAGCTGCCTGCTGCAACACTGCACATAACAGCACTGCATTGTGGACTAGGCCACCCCAAACCATTGCACAGCCACCTTCCCAGCCCCATCCCTGAAATTGGTTGTCTCTACCTTGGGACACAGTTGCCGCCATCTTGTGTTATGTTAGCCGCTACCTTTGCCATCTATAATTGGGGCAGATTCTATCTTGAAACACCATCTGGTGCCTAAAAGATCAATATCAAGGTACCTACAAGTTTGATATTACTGCTGCCACCAACTAGGGACATGGCTGCTTCCATCTAGGGACAACAACCAAGACCTGGAAGATCATCATCAAGATCCTGTGGCATCAGAGGAATCCCAAGTAGGTGTGCTAATAGAAAACATCTTGTTGCAGAGGCAAAAGAGAGCTTTGCATGGGTTCACCTCTTTCTATTTTTTCTCCTGCTAACAGCCAACTTCTTTTGATTTCCCTTTCACTCTTCCTATAATCTAACACCTGTATATTCTCACCTCTTCTTCTCTTTTTGACCACCTATAGAAACTGTAAAAATTTATGCAAATCTACTATCTATATGGGAGATGATAACTGAATACATCATTTGTGCTTATAGCAACAAAACTAATTGTTTAAATAGAAGCTATTTGATTTATGGCTGCATATTATTTGCATTTGGTGCCCCGAACATTGATCTCCCCATTAAAAACAAGGTATTGGTAACCTGTAGGGACACTGCAAGATTACAGGGTAGAAACTAATACCTTGGATCCACATTACAAAGAGGAAGACACACAAATAACATGAAAAAATAAGGGAAGAAAGTGCCCCAAACAAACCAAGATGCTACAATAATAGATTCCATTGACAGAGCAGTAGATGAAATGTCAGAAAAGGAGTTCACAATGTACATAATTAAAATGATCTGTGAATAAACAATGACAAAAAAGAGCAAATACAGACAACAATTGACCATTGCAACAAAGAGATAAGCAAATATACATAGCAAAATATTACCTCAAAAAAGAGATAAAGATTCTGAAAAAAAAAAAAAAAAACAATTGAAATGAAGGAAACAATAACCAAATAAAAACCTCAATAGACAGCATTAACAACAAACTAGATCACATGAAAGACAGAACCTCAGACAATGAAGACAAAATACACATCTTGAAAATAAAATTGACTACACAGTGAAGATGGTAGGAAACCATGAACAGAATATTCAAGAATTATGGGATGACATCAAAAGACCAAATCTAAGATTCATTGGGATAGAGGAAGGCACAGAGAACCAAACCAAAGGAATGAACAATCTCTTCAGTGAAATAATATAAAAAAATTTCCCAAACATAAAGAATGAATTGGAAAATCAAATATAAGAGGCTTATAGGACACTGAATGTACAAAAGTAAAACAGATCTAAACCAAGGCACAGTACAATGAAAATGCCTAACATACAAAACAAGGAGAGAATTTCAGAAACCACAAGAGAAAGTTTTCAGATTACATAAAGGGGGAAATGAATTCAGATCTCAGCAGATTTCTCAACCCAGAACCTCAAAGGTAGAACAACCTATACCAAGCTCTGAAAGCTCTGATACCAAGCTCTGATGCCAACCATGAATCTTATATCCAGCAAAATTAAGCTTCAGATTTGATGACAAAATAAAAACTTTTCATGACAAAAGTTAAAGGAATTTACAACTAAAAAGCCTGCATTACAGAATATTCTCTGCAAAATATTTCACAAGGAGGAAATGAAAAAAAAATGAAAATCAAATGGAGGAACTACACTAAAGGAAAGAACAATCAAAGGAGAAATCAAGTTAGCTAAAAGCCAAAAATAAACCAAAATGACTGAGAAGAAAACATATTTCAATAATAACCCTGGATGTCAACTGCCTAAACTCATCAATTAAAAGACACAGCATGGCAGATAGGATTAAAAAAAGACCTAACAATATGCTGCCTTCAGGAGACTCACCTCACAGGAAAAGACATTGACAGACTGAAGGTGAAAGTTAGGAAGAAACATATTACTCACATGCACCATGTAAACAAGCCGTGGTTTCAATACTCATATTAGATAAAATGGATTTCACACCAAAGTTAGTCAAAAGAGATAAAGACATTTCATACCGCTTAAAGAAACCAAACATCAACAAGACACAATAATCATAAATATCTATGCCCCAAACAATGGGGCATCTACATAATATCAAACAAACTCTTCTCAATTTCAAGAATCAAATAGCCCACAACACAATAATACTGGGTGACTTTAACAAACCTCTCTTACCACTGGATAGATCTTTCAAACAAAAACTAAACAAAGAAACTATATAACTCAATAGTACAATCAATAATTTAGACTGAACAGACATATAAAGAATATTTTATCCATGAACAAGCAAATACACTTTTTTCTCAGCTGCACATAAATCCTTCTCCAAAATAGATCATATGTTATACCACAAAGCAAGCCTTAGCAAATACAAAAATTAAAGAAACTACCCTGCATTCTATCTGACCATAATGGAATGAAATTAGAAATCAATGATAAAATAAAAAATAGAAGCTACTCCAACACCTAGAGACTAAATAATACACCATTAAATGATGCATGGAAAACAGAACATATCAAGGAAAGATAAAAAAATTCTTAGAGGTAAATGAGAACAATGATAAAAAAATCTCTGGTACACTATAAAGGCGGTACTAAGAGGAAAGTTCAGTTCATTAAGGTCATTCATTAAGAGAAAAAACAGTCAACAAATAAACAACCTGATACTACATCTCAAAGGCCTACAAAATGAAGAACAAATAAAAACAAAAGTAGTAGAAGACAGGAAATAACTAAAATCAGGGCTGAAATCAATGAAATTGAAACAAAAGAAATAATTCAAAAATTGACAAAACAAAAAGCTGGTTCCTTGAGAAAATAAATAAAATTGATAAACCCTTAGCCACTCTAAGGAAAAGAGAGAAGACAAATTATTAAAATTCATAAAGAAAAAGGAAATATTATGAAAGACACTATTGAAATACACAGGATAATGAGAAGCTTTTGAAAATTTATATTCCAGTAAATTAGCAAATCTCAAAGACACTGACAAATTTCTAGAGGCATATGATCTGCCCAAGCTGAATTAGCAGGCCATATACAATCTAAACAGATCAATTTCAAGCAAGGAAATAGAAGACACCATCAAAAGCCTACCAACAAAGAAAAGCTGAGGACTAGATGGATTCTCAGTCAAGTTATACAAGGAGGAAGGAACACTTCCAAACTCATTCTATGAGGCTAGTATCACCTTGATACCAAAAATAGAGACACATCAAGGAAAGAAAACTTCAGACCAATATTCCTGATGAATATAGAGGTGAAAATTCTCAATAAAATTCTGTAATATTGAATACAAAAACATATTAAAAATATAGTGTATCATGATCAAGTGTGATTCATTCCAGAGATGCAAGGTTGATTCAACATATAGAAATCAATAAATGTAATCCATCATATCAATAGACTTAAAGATAAGAATCATATGATTATATGTATTATATATATTATACTGCAAATTGGTGCAACCAATCTGGAAAGCAATATGAAGATTCCTTAGAAAACTTGGAATGGATCCATCATTTGACTCAGCTATCCTACTCCTCAGTGTATACCCAAAGAACTTAAAAGTATACTACAGTGACACAGCCACATCAATGTTTATAGCAGTACAATTCATGATAGCTAAACTGTGGAACCAACCTAGATGCCCTTTAATAGATGAATGGATAAAGAAACTGTGGTATATATATACAATGGAATATTACTCAGTATTAAAAGAATAAAATTATGACATTTGCAGGTAAATGGATGGAGTTGGAAAATATCATGCTAAGTGAAGTAAGCCAATCCCAAAAAACCAAAGGCTGAATATTTTCTCTGATAAGTGGATTCTAATCCATAATGGGATCCATGGGATGAGAGGAGGAACTTTGGATTGGCCAAAGGGGAGGGAGAGGAGGGGAGGGTGCATGAGCATAGGAAAGATGATGGAATGAGAAAGACTTCATTACCCTAGTTACATGCACAATTGCATGAATGGTATGACCCTACTTTGTGTACAACCGGAGAAGTGAAAAATTTTGCTCCTTTGAGTACATTGAATCAAAGAACATTTTGTTGTCATGTATAACAGATTAGAACAAATAAAAACCATAAAAAAAATGAGCAACATATATTCTTGTAAAAGACAATAGATGCAAAGAATAAAAATAATATGAGGAATGAGAATAGTAATAACGAAACACAGGTTAAAAACTAGGTACCGAGAGAAAGATTTATTGACAATGTGACATTAGCATGATGATGTTTGGAAAATATGTGAATAAGCCATTGCAATATCTGTGGAAATAAAATTGCAGTCCAGAAAAACAGCAAATGCAACGTCCCAGGGTAGGAGTTTGCCTGGTATTTTAATAAATCAGCAAGTAAGCCTCTATGACTCGACCAAAATAAAAAGAAACAGAATAGAAAATAAAGTCAAAAAGGTAACTAGAGCTTATAAAATACATTTGTTTGTAGATCAATTTTAGGATATTGGCCTTTACACTTAGATGAGAAGGCACTGTAGTTTAGACAAGAAATCTGAGGATCTAGTACTTTTCAGCATATTTACTTTGGCTGCTCTGTTGTGAATAGACTACAGCATAGTACATAAAGGCAGGAGTAGGGAGACTATTTTGCAGTATGGAATAGCTCAGGAGGGATATTTCAATAGCTTTGAGGTAGAATATTTGCCAAGTAGCAGCAAGGATATTTACACAAGAGTGTCATGCTTTTAAAGCTGAAGTGGAAGAAACACTTCCTGCAACCATTGTGGAAAACTGACTCAAATGCTTTTGAAAAGTCAAAGATGAGAACAGGCTACAGCAATTAGGTGTGTCATCATACATTATGTGATGTTGCCTAGAGCCAAACTTTATAATAGTAAATATTTTTGAAGTCAAGCTAGTAGTTTAAAAACAATGTAATTAGGCATATTAAATATATAATGTTTCAGAAAATTTTCTAAGAAATAGAATTTTTATTAATACTATCTCAAAGTAATTTCTGTAACCGTCTAGATTGAGTTACTGGATTGAAGGTGATATTATTTGGAAATACTCATCATATGCTTGGATAAAATAAGGAAAAAGGAAATCTGCACAGTGGGGAGAACCGAGAGGAATATCTACATGGTGATAGAAGAGAGCTTGGGGATATCTCCTCAGGATATTTTCTGACTAAATTTTGAGTTTTGGTCCTTTATCAATAGCCTTGCACAAGGGTGAATAAAATGAGCCAATCATAATTGGAGAAGAAGGAATGGAATACTCAGAAAGTCTCCATGACAACTTAGGGAAATGACTGAGATGAATCAAAGAATTTCTTCCACAAAATCCTGTTGCTAGTTTATAAGAGCTCTAGAAATATAAGTACATGTTTTAATCAAATTCCTAGAACTAGTAACCTGGGTTTATGAACTGAGACTCTAGGCTTCCTGGCTATGCCCAGATATATGGGCTTTCCCTTCATATATAGTCAAACTGCCAGGGTAGGTAAGAAGGAAGTGTGCACAGCAGCAACAGATAGGCTGCCTTTTTTGAACCAATACTTCGCCTAAGAATGCAAATAGGCAAATAAGCATATGAAACCTGTAACACAATTATCCCTTAAGGAAATTCTAACTAAACCAAAAAGAGATATCACTACAAAACTGTCAAAATAACTAAAATTAAAAATGTGACAATATGAAATACTATCAAGTACATAAAGCCAAAGAAATCTCATAAATTGCTGTAAGGTATTCAAAATGATATGACCATTTAGAAAAACAGATTTTCTATTTTGTATAAAGCACATCCTAAATGGGCAATGTGACCCAACAATCCTAGATCTGGGACCCTATAGCAATGAAAAACATTTTTTTACATAAAAACATGGACATGATGATTAATAGCATCTCTTTATAATTACCCAAAATCAGGAATAACCCATATGACATTAAGGAATGAATGAATAAACTGCAGAACATCCATACAATAAAAGGGTAATCGAAAATAGAAAGAAATAAACTATTTATACAAAAAATAATTTGAGTAAGTTTCAAAGAACTTTGCTGAGTAAGAGGTACCAGTCCCAAAATGATACATACTGTTATTCTACTAGTACAGTATTCTGGAAAACATAAAATTTTAGTGTTAGTTGGTAGGTGATGAATTGGGAGTAAGATAGGATTAAAAGAGGAGTGTGAAGCAGTGTTTTGAGGTGATTCAATCGTTTTGTGTCCTGATTATGGTGATGGTTATAAAGTCTATGCTTGGATCAAAACTAATAGAGCTATAAACCAAAATGTCAATTTCATTTTATGTTTAAAATAATATAATTCAGTGGTCTTTTGAATGATATTAACTTTACTATTTTATATAAAACATCATGAAGAATATTTTAAAGCAAATTGTGAAAAATACTCAAGAAGTTGGTTGCTAAGAGTTACCGTTCAAGGTGAGAAGGTAATCAGCAAGATGGCAAAATAGGAAATTCTTGACCCTTTTTTCACCCACAGAAATGCTGAATTAACAATAATATATAAGCCAATGCACATTGAGAGAAACCTATGAACAAATTGAGAGGCTTCAGGATTCCATGTGAGATTAAAACCTGAGACAATGAGGCTGAAGGGAAAATTTGAGACAACACACATCATAGACCACCTACTTCCTTAAGCGCTAGCATGTGGTTAGGAAGAAACTCATAATCTACAAGTGCTCACTGGTGAGGGAAAGAGAAGACAACACCCATATATCTAAACTTCTGACTTTTGTGGGATGCATGGCTTTCCCTTTATTAATTCTCAGTGCTGACAGGTAATAGAAAATTGAAGGCTTTTAAAATTTAAGCAATGGTTTAGGATTAGTATACATTCATGAGGCATAATGCTTGTCCTCAGTTCAACACATAACTGAGGGGTGAAAACTTTGTCTTCTCACTGAGAAGGAAAAGAATCAAGGCAGGTGTTCAACATTCTTGCTTTTCAGAGTCTGCCTGAGGTATGGTTTTCTGTGTCACCTGTCTTGGAGCACTGATGGGACACAGCCTATTCCGCATGCCTTGCCTGTTGATCACTGATGGCAAAAAGAGCTGGGCACTTTATCACTTCAGAGGAGCTGTGATTGAGTGGACAGAAGCTAATAAATCTCGAAGCCTCTCCCATGGGAGCAGGAAGAAAAAAATGGAATATGGGTCCAATATTCTGATTTGTTTAGAGGGTTGTTTTGTGGATTGGTTTCTGTCATACTCAACTTGAAGCACTGACAAATTCTGACACATTCTGGAAGGCTAGGAATTTTTTGAAATCAAAGGAAAACTGAGCAGCTTGCAACATCTCCAGAGAACCTATAATACTTGCAGAGAAACACCCAGACACCAGAGTGAGCAGAAGAGTAAATGCTTCTGAAATAAACAAATAAATGAATGAATAAATAAAATCCTTGCAAAGCCCTCTAATCAGAATTTACACATACATAAGTCCAGGCAAGATGAATGCACAGGTAAGGTGTGAGGAGAATCCATACTCTTAAGTCAGGCTGATTATTGATATGTTTTCACTATCAAAAGCCATTCTGTAAGACTGGAAGGGGTGATTGTGTTTCAAATTGGTGTATTCCAACAGGAAGTCCACAACAAAGTAAGGATATATGTCCCAAATAAAAAACAAACAAACAAACAAAGCCCTCAGAAATTGACCCTAAACAAATGAAGAATTCAAGTAATTAAAAACATGATACAACAACTCTAGGAAAATAGAATAGGAGCAAAATTAGATCAACAAAGAGACAGAAAATATGTAAGTTTTTTTTAAAAGAAAGAAGGAGAAATAAAACAAAACAAAAAATAAAACTAAAAAACAAAATTTGAAACTGAAATCTCTAGTTGTGTACTTATTTCTGAATTGAGACTTTCACTAGAAGGACTCAACAGCACACTTGATCAAGCAGAAGAATCAACGAGCTCAAAACTACATCATTTAATATTATCCAGGAAGAAGAACTGAAAGATGAGACAAAATGGAGAAGAATTAAAAAGTTTTAAAGAATTTATGGAACACCATCTAGCAAAACAACATATGTTTATTTTAAAAAAGGGATACGAAGCTTATTTGAAATAATAATTATTTCCCAGACTACTTAAAACTGAGTACGGAAATGGTTGTCTAGATTCAGGAAGGCCAATGGACAATAAGTAGGAAGCACATAAATAAAACCAAACTGACATGTGTTACATACAAGCTGTCAGAAGTCAAAAAGCAAAGAGATTCAGAATGTAGTAATGAGTCATAACATACAACAGAACCACTTAGTGAATTTCTTAGTAGAAACGTTCATGCTAGAAGCTGATGAGACCACATATTCAAAGTCCTAGGAGAAATAAAACAAAACAAATCCACTGATCCCAAACTCTATCTGGTAAACTGTCCTTCAAAAATGAAGAAAAATACTTTGCCAGGTTAACAAAAGCTAAGGGAATTTACCACCAGATTTGCCTTACAAGAAATGGTAAAGTGGTCTTTTACCAACAAAAGGGTTCAGCAATGCAGAGGCATACAAAAGAGCAAAACTCATTACAGAGGCAAATACTAAGCAAACGCAGCACATTGATACTGCAGCACCGCTAAATCATTTACTTTACAAATCTGTTATAGAAGCTAAAATGCAATCTCACAAAAGTAACTAAGAAATATATTACTAGATACACAAAATAAAATGATGTGATTTGTGACATGAATAACACAATGTGTGGAAGACAAGAAAGAGTGGAGTTTTGTAAGAAATTGTAGCTGAGTTGTTATCAGATTAAAATTGTTATGGTTATAAAGTGTTTTATGTAAACCTCATGGTAAATAAAAATAAATTAGCCATAGAAAATACACAAAAGAACACCATGAAGAAGGATCGAAGTACAATCCCATAAAATACCAAAGAAATACAAAGGAAGACAGCCTGGAGAGAAAAGATAGAAAAGAAAAGAAAAATCTACAAAACAGAAAGAATAATAACAAATTGGCAACAGTAAGTTCTTCAGTAAAGGTTACTAATTTATTTTCATTTTTATTTTTTGGTATCAGGAATTGAACCTAGGGGTGCTTAATTACTGAACCACATCCCCAGCCCCTTTTGTATTTTGAGATAGGGTCTTGCTAAATTATAGAGGCTGACCTCAAACTTAAAATCCTCTTGCCTCATCCTCCCAAATTACCATGCCCAATAGTAATGGTTAATATTTTAACTGTTAAGTTGATAAACTCTTCAATCAAAAATCAGTTGTACTACTGATTCAATATTCATAATAATTATAAGTCTGTTTTAATCTTCTATTTCTTCATGATTGAGTTTTGAGAGGTTGTGTGGTTGCTAGAGTTTACTATTTCTTCTAGCCTATTCAATTTGTGTTTAACTCTTCATAGCAGACTTGTGTTTAACTCTTCTTAAAATTCTTATTTCTGAGACATCCATTATAGTGTCTCCTTTTTATTTCTTTTCTCCTTTTATTTTCTTTATTTATTTAAGTCTTCTTTCTTTATTCTTAAAGTTTGTCAATATTAATAATCTAAAAAAGATCAGTTCAGTGTGATTGATTTTCTCTTTTTCTGTTTTCTATTTTGTTTGATTTTCCTCTGATGTTTTTTGTTTCCTTCCTTCTGCTAACTTTGCAGTTTGTTCTTATTGTTTCTATTTATTTGAGGTACAAGATTACATCATTTTTAAATATGTTTCCTGTATTTTCATATAGGGACTTACTAGAACAAATTTTTCTCTTATTACTATTTTTGTTGTGTCCTGTTTATTTTGATATCTGCTTTTGTCTGAGTTAGTCTCAAGATATTTTCAAATATTCCTCCTGGATTATTCTACACTTTTTCTTCAAGAGTTTGTCATTTAATTTCCACATATTTTTGAAATTTTTTTCCTTTGATTATTGATATCTATTTTCATTACTTGTGGGAAAAGAATTTTGGGATGACTTTAATCTTAAACTATTTTTGGAGGGGGGGCTTATTTTGTGTCTTAAAATGTAATCAATCCTACAAAACATCCTTTGTGTGCTTGCGAAGAAATTATATTCTATTGGTATTGGGTAAAATGTTTGGAATATGTCCCCAAGGTCCATGTGATCAGTAGTGTTTTTCAAGTTATTTGTTTCTTTATTATTCTGCCTTAATGATCTAACCATTATTTAAAATGAGATGTTGAAATTTTCTACTATTACTGTTTTGCTTTTTCTTTTTCAGCTCTGTACTCTGATTTTGGAAGAGAGAGAGAGAGAGAGAGAGAGAGAGTGTGTGTGTGTGTGTGTGTGTGTGTGTGTATGAATGTGTGTGGTGTATCTTCCTTGAGAATTGATCTTTTTGTCTTTTTCTAATGTATCTCTTTGTATCTTTACTTTTGACTTAAAATGTATTGCCTGTATAAATACAGCAGCCTTGCTCTTTTTTTACCATTTTCATGAAATATCCTTTTCTGTTCTTTATTTTCAGCCTGTGTATGTCATTTTGACATTCACAGGCTGTGTATGATGTTTGACATTCATTTAACTTTTACATTCTTTGTTAATTTAATACTACTCAGAAATTAGTACATACTTATTTTTTATTTTTTTGCCAAGACTGTGCACATGTGTGTATGTGTTTATAAATTATATTCAAATATCCTCACATATTCATAATAGAATTTCCTTGATAAATAGACTAGAATGCATATTTTGAAGTTTATATGGTAACCAGAAGTTGCAGATACAATTGATCAAAAACTAAAACTTTAGATAATCTAAATTTTGTTATGGCTAGAATAACTTCTATTCTGTAAATCATTAAATAGTTTTAGGTACTTAGGTAAATTTTTTAATCTCCCTGAGCCAGGATTTTAAGCATGTAATAAAGATAGTTCAATAATTTTTATACTATCTCAAAATTCTAAAACTCTACCATTTTACAAGTAATCACTTTTGTGAGGGTAACCATTATTTTAATCCATAAAGTATATAATCAAATCCATTATTTCTAAAATGCTTATTGATTTTGTCTTCATCAGGCCATAAAATAAAGGCTTTAGAAATTTCCCATAAATATTTTCTCAAATAGTTTATCATGATGAATCTGAGTGTTTATTCACTGAAATAAAGGGAGAAATGCAATTTTTTCAAACTCCTTAGACAAATCAAAATTAAATTTAAATGCATTTCTTTATTTACAATGTCCTTTTAGTCTACTTGATCTTTTGCTCCTATAGTGTCCATTAGGAGTTATAAAGATAGTACACTATTTTCTAAAACAATTAATTTACAGAGAATAATGAAAATCTAGTATCTATAATTTTGGTGCTAAATATATCCCATTAATATATAATGTTTTAATTTCTGACTATGAAATACTAAATTGTAACAAGAGAAGAAACAGATTATCTATAGTTCAATATATTATTTGCCTTCTTGTTCTTGAACCATGCAGAAATTCCATATATGCTGTGCCAGGTGCATATTGAATTAGAATGTCTTTCTCACACTTAAGAGCTATTTTTATCAAATGAGTCCAACATGTCAACATTTTCAAAAAAGATTTTAGTAACCAATGGTGAATACTTTTATCTCTGTCTTTTGATACCGGTCACCTCAAGTTGTCCTGTATTTCATCTGAAGTTTCTATCTAGCAGAAGCCAAACTTCAAAAGATATTGCAGGATCAATTGAACCACAGAGTTCCACAATGGATACAGTGGGAATTTTTTAATGTACTAAATGCACACACACACATACATCTGTGCATTTTCTTAATGACTCAAAATAAAAAGTTAGATAAGAATCGATTTTGAAATAGTTTTAAATTGTCAATCAATGTAAATTTCCTAAGTAGCTCAATGATTATTTTTAAAATTTTCTTATCTAATTGGAAAAATATTATATGTGTAGGGTGACTATTTACGTGTCAGATCATTATCTTAATAACTTTTAGGTTTAAAAGCTTTCTTCGCATCTATGAATATTTTTAGATTAATATTTTCCCTTTGGTTATAAGAAAATCTGATATTATATTCAAAAGCTTAAATAAATTTGGAGAATTATTTATTTGTATTTACTTGCTATTCTTTTTTTTAAATATCATTTTATTATTGTTGTTTATTTTGTTTATTTTTTGTGTGGTGATGGGGATTGAACTCAGGGCCTCATGCATGCTAGGCAGGCACTTTACCACTGAGCTATCTCCCCAGCCCTACTTGCTATTCTTATGTTAAATCAAATTGATCATATCGTGTCTAATGCCTCCAAAATTTCAAAAATACTGTATTTTCTTATTAAAATTATTTTATTATTCAACTTTCTTGGATTTTCAATTAACATTGTTACCTAGTGATATTTTTACTAGAAAGAAAAAAATGCTATAGAATATAAGCTAATCAAATATATATTTAATATATAAGCTTTTATCCTCTATCTTTTTATTATTAGACAAAAGTGGGAGAATCACTAACATTTTTGAAAAAGCATTTTAATTAGACCTTATACAATATGTTATATTTATATTTTTTGTCTGTCTTTCATTAAAAACATGTCATTGATGAACTGAAGTATTTTTGTTTCACCTTAATTTCCTGTGAATGATTTTATCCACAAAGAGTATTTAAGTATATTAGACTGTACTCTCTATCTTAGTAACATACCGACTCCTTGAATACAGAATACAGAATTTAATTTAACATGCCAAAATGTGACTCCTTGTGGTAAGGCCACTCTAATTTCTTAGTTTTCCATGAAAACAAAAAAGGTAAAGTTGAATCATGGTCTTTCCCAATGGCAACAAATGAAAGTAGTAGTTGTTATCAAGAAAATATTTTATTTATTTTTCTTAGACATATAGGTCAAGATTCTTCTGAGAAACAGAATAAGAGATACATAATATATATTGAAAGAGGCAGATCCAGAAAGAGAGAGATACACAGAGAGACTGAGGAAGAGACAGAGAGACAGATGGTCAGAGATTTATTAATTGTCTAGGCCAAGAAGTCACACAATTTACTATCTGCAAGCTTAAGAATTAGAAAAGTCAGTAATGTAGTTCCGTCTAATTCCATAGGCTTGAGAGGAAAGAACACAGATTTTCAAGGACAGGTGACAAGGGATACCTCAGCTCAGAATATTCATACTTCCTCCACCTTTGGGGGCTATTCAGACTCTCCATCACATGATTCTTGCTAACATTAGGGAGGATGGTCTTCACCCAGTCTTCAAGTTCACATACTCGTCACTTTCAGAAGCATCTTCACAGATACCTGCCTAAATAATGTATTGGTAGCTATCTGGGCATCCATATTGACTTATAAAATTAACTATCATGAAGGTAAGACATACTGGCATCATTCTGTGATCCCCTTATTCTCCACCCAACACTGCAGATATCTTTCAATCATGAAAGAAACTCCCAGTTAATCACAGGCACCTTAGCTCTGCAAATACTAGCAATCTCTTCCTTGTAAGGCAATAACAAATGTTCTGTTTTGTTTTTTTAACGTTGCATTTTATAATTTGTACGACAACATATCCAACCTGTTAGGAACACATTCTGCTGTATTAAATGGAGAAAATTATTGACAATGGCTTAAGCAAATAGGTGTTTATTTCATCTTTCATTATCAAAAAAAGAATTTTTGCTTTAGGTTCAGCTATTCAAACACTCACTATTTTTCCACACAGCCAATCTAACAACTCAGAAGAACAGGTTGCTTTCTCATACTTCCACACAGTTGAAAAATTGTTGTTCCAATATCAAACAAAATGTCCATTGGCAAGGAAGGAAGAAAAGAGATCTACATTGACAACAGTTGTTTTGATTTTCATAAAGAATTCCACATTAGAAGTTTTCATCTTCTTTATGGCTAGATATAACTTACAGAGCCAAGTAGAACTTTACACTGATGAGCATAATGAATTTTCCTTGAGGAAACTGGACTAAGGTATTAATATTGAGCACCCAAATGACATTTTCTTGCCAAGAAGTAATTTTTCTTTTTGATTGTGTCTTATGTCCAAATATCCACTATCATCCTAATTTCATGTCTTCTTAGTGCTTTTTTCTGTATTTTTACTCTGATAGATACCCTCTGTAAATATTTCTTAACTTTTCTTTTCTGAGAGCCATTAATGTCCTAAGGTATTCATTTATTTTTGTTACTTTCTGTTTTATTTAGTATTTTAATTGGATAAACCTCTATTTTAGACTGTTTCTTACCTTCCTTTTTAACCTACATTTCAACCTCATTGTCTATAATAACCACAAATGAAATAAATGTCTTTGATCATACATACCAAAATTTCCAAGTTTTCCCCCAAATAATATATAGTATAATGTACTAAAATATAATAAAAAATGTTCAGTTAAAAAAAACAATTGAGATGCATTGTATGCTTTTTAAAAATTCCCATCAAGGAAGAGTACATTATAACATGTTGAAAGTGTTTGGATTAATCAAGAAATATTTATTATTTTGGAAAAGAGAAAAATTAAGCACAAAACACTTACTTTTAGAAATTACCTCTTATCTTAAGGAAAGATTATTAGTCATTCTAAATAAGAAAAGCCAGTGCAGTAACATACATCTACAATCCCTGTGACTGCGGAAGCTGAGAGTAGGGGATCAAGAATAACCTAGGCAATTTAGGGAGACCCTTAGAAACTTAGTGAGAACATGTCTAAAATTTTTAAAAACGTCTGAGCATGTAGCTCAGTCGTAGAGCATGCCTGGGTTCTATTTTCAGTACTAAAAAGAATGAAAAAGAAAACAGAAACAGTTTCAAGTGTTTAAAACAGAGGAATAAAAATGCGGGAAATTGATCGCATGCATAATGGAAGTTGCTCTTGCCTACAAGAAATAGAAGAAATGCCCCCCACCCCAGGTTGGCAACAGCAGGAGCCCATAGCCAATTGGAATGGAGAGACTAAGCATTCCTGGATCAGGACCATGTGTTTCAAGCTCTAACTGTGGTAGGCCTATCTCCAGGGACGTGGAACCACAGGGCAGAGTTGTGAACAAACACTGTTCCAGACAAAACACTGAATTTCCTCTTTCCCCTTGCTCACTTCAACAATGCAGAACTAGCCAGCAACAGGTAACACAGAAACTTGGAAGGATCAGTCTGCAGGAATCAATACCCCTGAAATACACAGCAGAGAAAGAGGATAGAAGAAAAATGTAAGGGGTAAAGCCTCAGGATTAATATACCATTTCCTGATTGCCAGGATTAAAATTAAACTAAGTGGGCCCAAAGAGAGGGGCAGAATATAATAACAAAAAGCAATCAACTGAATTTTTATATATTAAATTTTTATATATTGAATTCTCAAAGCCTAACACAGAACCCTTAATTTTAGTAAACATCAGATTCTTTAGTTCTCCAAAAAATCAAGAAAAACCAAAAACATTAGTTTCACCAACATTTAAATTTTTTTTCTATCCAGAAAACATTCTGAAAACTAAGAAATAAGGAATATTTTTTCCCCTTAATAGTTAATAGAGCTACTCAGATGCAGTGATGAATGCCTGTAATCCCAGAAGCTGAGGAGGCTGAGGCAGGAGGATCACAAAATCAAAAACAGCCTCATTAACTTAGTGAGGCCTTAAGCAACTTAACAAGACCTTCTCTCAAAATAAAATATAAAAAGAGCTGGGGATGTGTCTTAGTGGTAAAGCCCTCTGGGTTCAATCCCTGGTACCACACAAATATAGTTAACATAGCATAAATCAACTTGCATAATTAATTATCCAATGATATAAAATAAGCATTTTTATATTCTAAGTAATTTTAAAATATGTGTTTATGGGGAATAGGAATACCATGAAACTGGAGACCACTCAAGAGGTGAATTGAGATTTCTTTCATTGCTGAGTGAATCAACATTGAGCCTATTTTTACCATTGTGTTGTATTTTTTTTTGAGGTGCTTTAATAAAAAACACACATACTCTTAAAACTCTCTATTAATAGAAATTAAGGCAATAAAGAAAAGTGGTAGTTTTTTTCCAAAGCCCCTTATAAACATAATAATTTGCAGTACTTAGAAATGTTTTAAAACTTAATGATCTAAGCATCTCATATTAATGTATTTTGAACTCACATTAAGACAGAAGAAATTGTCAATAAATACATCAACATTAACATATTCATAAGCCAATAAATAAAGAATTATAATATAGTGCTTAAATATTTCCATACTTTAGCCTGGCGCGGTGACTCACACTTGTAACCCCAGCACTTTGGGAGGCTGAGACAGGAGAATCAGGAGTTCAAAGCAACGGCGAGGTGCTAAGCAACTCAGTGAGACACTGTCTCTACATAAAACACAAAATAGGGCTGGGGATGTGGCTCAGTAGTTGAGTACCCCTGAGTTCAATCCCTGGTATCCCCCTGCAAAAAAATTTCCATACTTTAGGAGAGAGGTGCAGAGATAATGTCATAGTTCAAAATGGTCATCTTATAGGGAATAATGAAAATATTTTAATCTTGTTATTATATAGGTCAGTGAAAATGTGATTAAATGGGACTAGAGAGTAAACATCATATTTATTCTGAACTATTTTTATCTTATCTGTAAGAGCTAGAAATTCCAGGCCCAACTCTAAGCTTAACTGAAATAATGGCATAAATTTGGAGAAAAAAATTATGTCTCACCAGTGCAGAGGCGCACACCTGTAATCCCAGCAGCTCTGGAGGCTGAGACAGGATTGCAAAGACAGCCTCAGCAATGGTGAGGTGCTAAGCAACTCAGTGAGACCCTGTCTCTAAATAAAATACAAAAATAGGGCTGGAGATGTGGTTCAGTGGTCTAGTGCTCCTGAGTTCAATTCCCAGTACCAAAAAAAAGTTCTCAGAAACCACATTTTTTACAATTTTTACTAAAATAATTGAGAACTGATGTTTATTTAAAAGCCTGTGGGGGCTGAGGCTATAGCCCAGTGGTAGTGCACTTGCCTAGCATGCACGAGGCACTGGGTTCAATCCTTAGCACCACATAAAAATAAACAAATAAAATAAAGACATTCTGTCCATCTACAACTACAAAAAAAATTAAAAACTAAAATAAAATAAAAGCCTGTGTTACAGAGTAATAGCTTTCCTCAAAATTCCTATCTTCTGGTCCTAACTTTTAATAGTTTAGAATGTATTTGGTGAAATAAATAAATAAATAAAACACCACCTTAAATATGTAACTAACTTAAAATGAAAGTATTAGGATGGGCTCTATTCTAAATGACTAGTGTTCCTATGAGAATAAATAAGGACACATGCATGTGCAGAAGAAAGTCGTATAAAGACACTGGGGGAAGATGGCCATCTTCAAGTCAGGAAAAGAATTAGAAGAAAGCAAACCTACCAACGCTTTGACCTCTGACTCCTAAACTCTAGAATTTTGATCAAATAAATTTTGGTTGTTTATGTCCCTCAATCTGTGGTAACTTGTCATGAAAAATCCTAGAAATATAATACACAATGGAAAATCAAAGGTTTTTAATAGGTTAAGAGAAAGATAATTATTATATTGGTAATATACTCTTCTGCCATAAATCCACTTTTCTCCTTGAATTGGAGCTATCAGAACAGTGCTGTCAATCAGAAGACCTTGATAGTAGACACAATTTTGACATAAAATTCAACTCTTCAGGAGCTCAATATTTGTTGAAATAATATTTATGTAACATATGGAGCAGTTAGGCAAGAAATGATCCTCCTTTGACTTTTAGTTCAAATATTCAGATCATTATCATTTACTGAACGTATCTTTGCAGTCTTTATATTAGCATGTTATTATTCTTGCTTGTTTTATTCTCCAGTCCTATATGAATTTTCATGGAGTAAATTTTTTATTGAAAATGACTATGCCAGACATTAGCAACATGGAAGAAATACTCTGCCCGCATCCACAGGCAGACCTAACAAGCATCTGCTCAGAGATCAGATTTCTCCTAGAGAAACACAGAAACCAATTTGTAAACTCCTATCACTATACAACTGACAAAATATCCACGTTGGTAAGGTAGAAAAAGCTAAGGTACACTTGGGCATGAGCCCCACCTGGGCACTGTGCCTTAAAATAATTCTATCTCAGTTTATTTTATGCTGCTATGGCAGACTACACAGACTGGTTAATTTATAATGAACAGAAATGTGCTGGCTTAAGGTTTTAGAATCTGAGAAGTCCTAGACTAAGGGTCCAGTATTAGACAATCTAGGGGATAATTGTAATATTCTCCTAAACTAATGTATGGCCCAAAGAAAGTAATTTAACCATTCTAATTATTAGGCATTTTAAATGGGATGTCAGTATACGCTGATTTAGGAAGAAAGGCAGAAGTAGACTGAAGACAGAGTTGGAGAGAGGGAGTGAAAGACACAAAGGGGCCAAATTCAGAAGGAATCTTTCTGCAAAGATAAATTCTTTCCTGTGATAACTAATTTATTCATGCAGGTAGAGTCCTCCTTGTCAAATCATCACTTGAAAGTCTTACCTCAATGCTTTTATACTGGGGATTAAGTTTCTCACACAAGATTTTGGGGGGATACATTCAAATCAGAGTGAATCCCCAACATTCAGCTTCTCTCTGGAGAGAAAGTTTTGGAGTTTATATATACCAAGCTACCTCTGAAGTTTCTCATGGTTTGGCTTTTAATATTGTTTTTTACCAAAAAAATGTTATGCCTAAAACACAACTTTTACAGTTGCCACCTGAGGAATTGAATCTTAAATTTTCTAGTTCTAGAAAATTCAAAAAATTATGGCAATTAACAAGAATACAAGCAACAATACATGTTGGTGAGAATGTAGGGGAAAAGGTACACTTATACATTGCTGGGGGTACTGAAAATTGATGCAACCATTATGAAAAGTCGTATGGAGAATCCTCAGAAAACTTGGAATGGGACTACCACTTGACCCATCTATCCCACTTCTAGCTTTATACCCAAAGGCTTAAAATCAGCATACTATAATCATGCAGCCATATTAATGTTTATAGCAGCTCAACTCATAATAGCTAAACTATGGAACAACCTAGGTGTCCTTCAACAGATGAATGGATAAAGAATATGTGGTATATATACACAATGGAATATTAATCAGCCTTAAAGAAGACTAACATTATGGCATTTGCTGGTAAATGGATGGAGCTGGATAATATCATGTTAAGCGAATAAGCCAATCCCCCAAAACCAAAGGCTGAATGCTTTCTCTGATATTCAGATGCTAATTCACAATAACGGGGCAGGGGAGGGCTAGGGAACAATAGAATTACTTTGGATTAAGTAAAGGAGAATGAAAGAAGGGGAGGATTTTGGGGGTAGGAAGGATAGTAGAATGAATTGGACATTATTATCCTATGTACATATATGACTACAGAATTGGTGTGATTCTACATTATGCACAACCAGAAGAATGAGAAATTATACTCCATTTATATATGATGGATCAAAGTGCATCCCACTGTCATGTATAACTAATTATAAAAAGTAAAACAAAAGGTTATACACACATAAGTCTGCCAAGATCGCTGAAAAAATAAATGATTTTAAACAGATGTTCAGATTCTTCCACAGGTATACCCTTTAGGAGTTTTGGTGAACTCTCATTTTATAATTCATAAATGATTTAATTGAACACTCTTCCAGAGACTCATTAATTATCTGGATTTTAATAAATTTGCACTAAGAGGCCAATAGTACAGACAAACTGTACTCATACAGGAACCTGTGCCAGAACTTCACATTTCACAAATTTTCCTCTGGATTTACTCTGATAAATCCAGGCCAAAACACTATTCTTTGAAAGAGTTGGTTCATGTACCAAATGCCACAAATTTTATAGGAATTGTCTCCAAAGGAATTGTCTCCCCAACAACATAGCTGTGGAAGTTGATGGGGCTTTCATTTTCTTTTTTCTTTTTAAATTTATTTATTTATTTGTTCTAATTAGTTATACATGACAGTAGAATGCATTTGGATTCATAGTACACCAATGGAGCACAATTTTTTATTTCTCTGGTTGTACATGAAGTAGAGTCTCAAAACATCTTTGTCATCATACATGTACCCAGAGTAGTGATGTCTGTCTCAGTCCACCACCCTTCCTATAACCATGCCACATACCTTTCACTCCATTCCCTTTTCCTATCCAAAGTTTGTCTATTTTTCCCATGGCCTTCCATTATGAATCACATCAAGTTATCAGAGAGAACATTTGGTCTTTGGTTTTTTGGGATTGGCTTACTTCACTTAGCATGATATTCTACGACTCCATTTATTTACCTACAAATGCCATGATTTTATTTCCTTTAATGCTGGGTAATATCTCATTGTGTATATACACCACAGTTTCTTTATTTATTCATCTATTCAAGGGTATCTGGTTTTGTTCCACAGTTTAGCTATTATAAATTGTGCTGCTATGAACATTAAAGAGGCTTTGCCACGATAGTATGATGTTTTTAAATCCTTTGGGTATAGAAAGAGGAGTGAGATAGTTGGGTCAAATGGTGGAACCATTCCAAGTTTTCTAAGGGATCTCCATACTGCTTTCCAGATTTGTTGCACCAATTTACAGTCCCATCAGCAATGTATGAGTGTGTCTTTTCTCCTACATCTTCACCAACACTTATTGTTGCTTATATTCTTGATAACTACCATTCTGACTGGAGTGAGATGAAATCTTAGAATAGTTTTGATTTCAATTTCTCTAACTACTAAAGATGTGAACATTTTTTCATATATTTGTTGATCAATTGCATGTCCTCTTCTGAGAAGTATCTGTTCAGTTCTTTAGTCCATTTATTGATCAAGTTTTTTTTTTCTTTTTGGTGTTAAATTATTTGAGTTCTTTATATACCAGGAGATTAGTACTCTCTCTGATGTGCATGTGGTAAACCTTGCTCCCCTTATATAGGGTCTCCCTTCACCTCATTGATTGTTTCTTTTGCTGAGAAGAAGATTTAAAGTTTGAATCCACTCCATTTATTGATTCTTGATTTTATTTCTTGCACTTGAGGAGTCTTATTAAGGAGGTTGGAGCCTAATCCAACATGATGAAGTTTTGGATCTACTTTTTTTTGTATTAAGTGTAGTATCTCTGGTCTAATTCCTAGATTCTTGATCCACCTTGAATTGAGTTTTGTGCATGGTGAGAGATAGGGACTTAATTTCATTTTGCTGCATATGGATTTTCAGTTTTCCCAGCACCATTTATAAAAAAAGACTATCTTTTCTCCAATGTATGATTTTGGCTCCTTTGTCTAGTATGAGATAACTACGTATATGAGTTTATGTCTTCTATTCTGTACCATTGGTATATAAGTCTATTTTGGTGCCAATACCATGCTGTTTTTGTTATTATTGGTCTGTAGTATAGTTTAATGTCTGGTATTGTGATGCCACCCACTTCACTTTTTGCTAAGGATTGCTTTGGCTATTCTAGGTCTCTTATTTTTCCAGATGTATTTCATGAGTGCTTTTTCTATATCTATGTGGAATGTCATTGGGATTTTGATTGGAATTGCATTGAATATGTATAACATTTTTGGTAGTACATCATTTTGAGAATATTAATTCTTTCTATCCAAGAACAAGGGAGATCTTTTCATCTTCTAAGGTATTCTATAATTTCTTTCTTTAGTGTTCTGTTGTTTTCATTGCAGAGGTCTTTCATGTTTTTTTGCTGAATTGATTCCCAAGTACATTATTTTCTTGAGGCTATTGTAATTAGGTAGTTTACCTAATTTCTCTTTCATAGGAATTATCACTGATGTACAGAAATGCGTACAATTTATGAATGTTGATTTAGTATTCTGCCACTTTTCTGAGTTCATTTATTAGTTCTAGAAGTTTTCTGGTGGAATTTTTCAGATACTCTAATTATAGATTCATGTCATTGGCAAATAATGAGAGTTTGAGTTCTTCTTTTCCTATTTGTATCCATTTAAGTTCTTTCTTCTGTCTAATTGCTCTGGGTAGAGTTTCCAGGACTGTGTTGAATAAGAATGGTGCAAGAGGGCATCCTTGTCTTGTTCCAGGTTTTAGAGGCAATGTTTTCAATTTTTCTCCATTTAGAATGATGTTGGCCTTGGGCTTACCATAGATAGCTTTTACAAGAACAGGGTTAAAATGTTGAAATATATTCCTGTTATTCTTAGTTTTACTAGTTTTTTGAACATGAAGGGGTGCTTTATTTTGTCAAATGCTTTTTCTGCATCTATTATTGAGATGATCATATGATTCCTATCTTTGTCTATTGTATGATGAATTACTTTTATTGATTTCCATATGTTGAACAAACCTTGCATCCCTGTGATGAACCCACTTGATCATGGTGCACTATCTTTTTAATATGTTTTTGTGTATGATTTGTCAGAAATTTATTCAGCATTTTTGCATCTATGTTCATCAAGGATATTGGTCTAAAGATTTTTTTTTTCCTTGATATGTATTTGTCTGGTTTTGGAATCAGGGTGATAGTGGTCCCCTAGAATGAGTTTGGAAGTTTTCACTTTTTTTTCTATTTTATAGAATAATTTGAGGAGTATTGGTATTAGTTCTTCTTTGAAGGTCTTGTAGAACTCAGCTTTGAATTTCTTTGGTCCTGGGTTCTTCTTTGTTGGTAGGCTTTTGATGGCATCTTCTATTTCATTGCTTGAAACTGATGTGTTTAACTTCTGTACATCATCTTGATTCAGTTTGCATAAATCACATGACTCTAGAAATTTGTTGATGTCTTCAATATTTACTATTTTCTTGGAGTATAACTTTTCAAAACAGTTTCAAATTATCTTCTGTATTTCAGTAGTGTCCATCATATTTCCTTTTTCATCATAGATTTCAGTAATTTCAGTTTTCTCTCTCCTCTTCACTAGTGTGGCTAAGGATTTATCAATTTCATTTATTTTTCAAAGAACCAACTTTTCATTTTGTCAATGTTTTACTGTTTCTTTTGTTTCAATTTCATTGATTTCAGCTCTGATTATAATTATTTCCTGTCTTTACTACTTTTGGTATTGATTTATTCTTCTTTTACTAGAGCTTTGAGATATAATGTCAGGTCATTTATTTGTTGACTTTTCTTCTTTTAAGGAATAAACTCCATGCAATGAACTTCCCTCATAGCACTTCCTTCATAGTGTACCAGACATTTTAATATGTTGTATTAGTTTTCTCACTTACCTCTAAGAATTTTTTAGTCTCCTCTCTGATGTCTTCTGCCATCCATTGTTCACTCAATAGCATATTATTTAGTCTCAGGTGTTGGAGTAGCTTCTGTTTTTTATTTTAACATTCATTTCTAATTTAATTCTATTATGATCTGATAGAATGCAGGGTAGTATCTCTATTTTTTTTTATTTGCTAAGAATTGCTTTGCGACATAACATACGGTCTATTTTAGAGAAAGATCCATATTCTGCTGAGAAGAAAGTGTATTCACTCCTTGATTGATGAAATATTCTACATGTCTGTTAAGTCTAAATTATTGATTTTATTATTGATTTCTATAGTTTCTTTGTTTAGTTTTTGGGAGATCTATCTAGTGGTGAGAGAGGTGTGTTAAAGTAACACAATATTATTGTGTTGTGGTCTATTTGACTCTTGTAATTGAGAAGTGTTTGTTTGATGAACACAGATGCTGCATTGTTTGAGGCACAAATATTTGTAATTGTTATGTCTTGTTAATGTATAGTTCTCTTAAGCAGTATGAAATGTTCTTCTTTATCCCTTTTGACTAACTTTGGCTTAAAGTCCACTTTATCTGACATAAGTATGGAAACCCCTGCTTGTTTATGTGGTCCATGTGAGTGATATGCTTTTTCCCATCCTTTCATTTTCAGTCTGTGGATGTCTTTTCCTATGAGATGAGTCTCTTTCAGGCAGCATATTTTTGGGTATTTTTAAAAATCCAATCTGCCAATCTATGTCTTTTGATTGATGAGTTTAGGCCATTAACATTCAGGGTTATTACTGAGACATGGTTTGTATTCCTGGTCATTTTGGTTTATTTTTGTGTTTAACTTAACTTGGTTCTACTTTGATTGGTTTTTCCTTTAGTGTATTTCCTCCTTTGCTCATTTTTATTTTTATTTTTTATTTTTCTCCTCATGGAATATTTTGCTGAGGATGTTCTGTAATGTAGTTTTTCTAGTTGTAAATTCTTTTAACTTTTGTTTATCATGGAAGGTTTTCATTTCATTATTAAATCTAAAGCTTAATTTTGCTTTATGTAAGTTTCTTAGTTGTCATCCATTTTTTTTCAGAGCTTGGTATATATTATTCCAGAACCTCCTAGCTTTGAGGGTCTGGGTTGAGAAATCTAGAGATATCCTAATTGATTTCCCCTTATATGTAATCTGATTCCTTTCCCTTGTGGCTTTTAAAATTCTTTTCTTTTTCTGTATGCTAGGCATTTTCATAATATTGTGCCTTGATGTAGATCTGTTGTGATTTTGTATATTTTGTGTCCTGTAAACTTTTTGTATTGGATTTTCCAATTCATTTTTCAAGTTTGGATAATTTTCTGATAATATTTCATTGAATAAATTGTTTACTCCTTTTTTGTTGTTTTTTAATTCTATGCCTTCCTCTATCTCAATAATTCTTTTAAATTTGGTCTTTTACTGTTATCTCATAATTCTTGAGAGTTCTGCTCATGGTTTCTTATCATCTTCACTGTGTAGTCAACTTTATTGTGAAGATTATATATTTTGTCTTCACTGTCTGAGATTCTGTCTTCCAAGTTATCTAGTCTTTGGTGATGCTTTCTATTGTGTTTTTAATTTGATTTATTGTTTTCTCCATTTCAAGGATTTTTTTTTTTTTAGGATCTCTATCTCCTTATTGAAGTAATCTTTTGCTTCCTGTATTTGCTTATGTAGCTCTTTATCAAAATGACCTTTTGTTGCCTGTGTTGTCTCTTTTAAGTCACCCTTTAATTTGCAGAACATTTGAATTATGTACATCTTGCACTCCTTCTCTGACATTTCTTCTGCTGTGCTGGCCATTGATTCTAATAATGTTGTCTGTTGGTTTGTTTGGGGCACTTTCTTCCATTGTTTTTTTTTTTTAATTTTTTTTTTTAGTTGTAGATGGACACAATGTCTTTATTTTATTGTTTGTATGTGGTGCTGAGGATTAAACCCAGGGTCCCATGCATGTGAGGCAAGTGCTCTACCACTGAGCTACAATCCCAGCCCCCCTTGTTTTATCATGTTGTTCATGTGTCTTTTCCTCTAGTAGTGTGGATAAAAGGTATTACAATTTTCATTCAAAAGACTTAATAGTGTCCCTGCAGGATTCCAGTACCTCTCTACTTAAGACAGAGATCAATATTAACAGATGCAAATGATATGCAGCCTTAAACCAAATACCTTCTATTAAGACATTTATAGTTTTGTTGCGATAGACAGAAATGGTGAGTTTATTATCTACAATATAAACAGTAGGTTCGTAAAAGGGTCTACAGTTTCTAATGGTGAGCAAAGAGAGAATTGGGGGTGGGCATGTAGGATGAGATGTCAAGGAGGTAGGGGATGAGAATATAAAGTTATTAGATCTTAGGAAATGTGAAAGAGGAATCAAAAGAAGTTGGCTGCTAGCAGGAAAAAAAGAGAAAGAGAATTTGGGAAGACAAGTAAGTGAAAATAAAGTAGAGAGAAAAAGTAAAAATAACAAACTAAATTATTAAGAAAAAGGAAAATTTTAAAAACAAAAGATGAAAGAATATATAATACAACTGTAATATACTATTCAGACATCCCACTCCTTGATAACCTAATGCATGAAAAGTACTTGGTTTCACAAATGTTGAGGATATGAGGGCAGGAAAAGAGAGAGAAATAAGAAAGAAAAAGGAAGAAAGAAAGAAAGAAAGAAAGAAAGAAAGAAAGAAAGAAAGAAAGAAAGAAGGAAGGAAGGAAAGAAAGAAAGAAAGAAAGAAAGAAGGAAAGAAAGAAAGAAAGGGAGGGAGGGAGGGAGGGAGGGAGGGAGAAGAAAGAAAAGGAAAGAAAAAAATGTTGAAGGAAAATTAAAGGATCGTTTCTGTTGGAGTTCAGCATATTTTCTGCTTCCCTTCTTATCTAATAGGTGGGGTTGTCTGTTGTTTGCTGATATCTCTACCCTTAGGATGGTGAAGGTTATTAGGATGAGAGGGTTGGTCTTAGAGGAGGAAATCCTGGAGGTGGGTTATAGCACTTGAAGTTCTCTGTTGGAAGACTGTACCCCAAGGATCTCCTTTGGGGCCCACTTGTATGATGTGGATGTCTGGTCTTATCCTCATATATCGCCTGTAGACCTCACAATTCCTGGTCTCTAATTTAATCTCTAAACTGTATTTCACTCACCTCCTTTCTACTTCCCAATCAGGAACCTCTCTCTCCAGAGGTCCTGTGGGCTACACTTTGGGGTCTGTGCACCTGTCACAAAGAGCTGTTTTGTATTAGGCAGATCAGGACCAGACTTTGCAAGCTACGGGCTGGCCACATAGCTGCAAGTACTGTGCCAGGTTAGTGCTTGGGGGTGGGGTGGAGACTATAGGTACCTTGATATTGCTTCTAAGCCCCAGTTGGTATGCAAGATGAGAGTTTCCCCAACTAAAGATTGTGATAGAAATAGTGAAGCTAACCCAGGATGGCAATGAAGGTGTCCCAAGAGGGAGGTGGCTGCTTTCAGAGATGAGGCATTGGGGTGCCTGTGGTGTTGGGTGGCATATTTGGAGATCTAGCTCTGTGGTGTGCAGTGTTGTGGTGGGTGGCTGTCTCCAGACCATGTCCCTTATCCCCAGGTAGAGGCTACCACATGGAGGGGACTATGGTAGCAGTTACAGTGTCCTAAGATGGAGGTGACCTGGGTAGCCCTATGTTGATAGATAGGTATCCTAATAAGTGGAGCTGCCAGGGGTCCTGCATGGACACTGAGGGATGGGGATCCTGCATGGACATGGCTGTCAGAGGTCCTTTAATAATTTGCAAAGAAACAATATTCCCACTGCTTAAATCTCAGGTCATGGAGTGACAAGAAACACAGTCTCCCTCTAGACTGCCATCTTGGATTCCCTAGGGCTTTCATTTTCTTAAGTGGCATTAGACAGGAGAAAAGGAGGTAGTCATACAATGAATCCACTTCCAGCATTTATGTTCTCAAGATCAGAAGGAGGAAGTCAAAACAAGTCCAGGCTCATGCTGTATATCCTCTCCCTGGTTTAGCACAGAAAAAGTAGGAGACAACACCCATAATAAGCTTCCCTGGGAGGATAGAAAGAACTGTGCAACTCAACATTTGCAGCCACAATGCAGTTTGGACAAAGAAAAAAAAGTTTTTTTGAGAGGCTTCTTAAAATTTCTCTTTGTAAAAACTGGTAAAAACCTTCTTCTAAACTAGGCCAATCTAATAAGAATGGAAGAAGAAGGAGTCTTATCTAAATGTGTAGAAACCAACAAAAAGAGTCCAAAAAATTGAAGATAAGAAAATATTTTTAAAAACCACCATCACCATCATCAACAATAACAAATATAAATCCCTGGAAACTTACCTGCATTAAGTAGAAATGTGATTTTTTTTGGTAGGGAATTCAAAATAATTATCATAAAGGTGTTCAATTAACTTGGAAAGAAATTAGAGAACAATCTAAGAATTTCAACAAAGATACAGAAATTATTCAAAAATACAGAAACTTTAACTTTGGATATTTTGTTGAAATGCAACTAGGTTGAAAGCACATTTAATACACCTAACATATCAAACATCATAGCTTATTAACTCAGTGTACCAGACAGTCTTTGCTGTTCATCCTTGTAAACAAGGCTGATTGGAAACTGGTTGACAGAATTCTACAATGCATATTGCTAGTCTGATGAAAGTTCAAAATCCAAAGTATAGTTTATAGTTAATTATATATTGCTTTTATACCATTGTGAAGTCAAAAAATTGCCAGTTGGACCATCATAGGCAAAGACCATTTGTACCAAACAAAAATTATAGAGAGCTGAATAATGCTATAACTGAATAGAAAAATTCAATATAAAGTTTCAGCAACAGGATATTTTGAGAGGAAAGATCAGCAATCTTTCAGAGAGATCCATAAAAATTATCCAATATGATTAACAAGAAGAAGAAGGAAGATAGCTTACAAGACTTTTGAGATATCATTAAGTTGAATAACAAATGCATTACCAAGATACAAGAATGAGAATAAAGAAAGAAATAGAATATATATTTAAAAATAATGTTAGAAAACTTTTCAATCCTAGAAAAGGAACTAATAATTCAGATCCAAGAGACATTAAGGACACCAAATAAGATAACTTAAAACAGAACCATTTTGAGACACATCATAGTAAACTTACCAAAACTTAAGAAGAATCTGAAAGCAGTAGCTGAAATCAAATTTTTATATAAAAGAGAACCTCCATAAGATTATCAATATATTTTCAGTAAAACCTTTTAGGCCTGAAGGGAGTGAAATGATGTATTCAAAACCCAGAAAGAAAAACAATTTTCTGAAAGAGAGATAATTACTTCCTTGCAAACACAAGCTGAGACTTTTATCAATACTAGACTTATAAGAAAGACTAAAAGATCTTTGTGTTGAAGGAAAAGTTGTTAATTAGTACTACCACAAAAACATATGAAAGTATTAAACTCACCAAAGTAAGTATGTGGTTTAATGCAAAATGATCTAATAGGTAATGGTGTTTGGTAAATCAATTATATCTTTATTATAAAAATTGAAAGGTTGAAAGAAAAAAATTAAGAATAATCAAAGCAACAAAACTGTGTTAAGTAATACAAATTATAAAAATATGTGAATTGTGAAACAAAACAAACATGAGAGACACTGAAAAAGTAGAGTTTCTTTACCTGATTAAAATTACATTGTTATCAGCTTAAAATAACTTGTTATAAGTAAAAGTAATTAATGTGGGTTTCAGGGTGACCAAAACCAAAAACCTATAATAGATACACAAAAGATTTTGGTTTTTAATCCTAAGCATAATGCTACAGAACACCATAAAACCACAAAGGAAGAAAGTAACCAAACAAACAAAAAGCACTATTAAATCCTTGCCTATCAATAATTAATATGTACTTCAGTCTGTAATTACATAGCACTGATCAAATGAATGAATTATAAAAGAAAAAAGTCCCAACTAGATATTTTCTACAAGAGACTTAATTCGCCATAAAGAAATTTCACAGAATGAAAGTAAAATGATAGAAAAATGTATTTCATAAAAACATGAACCAAATGTGAACAAGGATAGCTATTCTTATTTCAAACAAAATGAACATTAGGTCAAATATCGTTAAAAAATAACAAAAAAAGATATAATGGTAAAGGGATCAATCCAATAAGAATATAACAATTGCTAATATATATTCACCAAATATCAGCACATATGAATATATAAAACAAACATTAAAAGATTTGAAGGAAGACATAGACTGCAATGCAATGATAGTAAGGAACATTAGTGCTCAACTTTTAAATAGATGCATTGAGCTGAGGATACAGGTTACTGGTAGAGCACTTGCCTAGCACATGCAAGACCCTGGGTTCTATCTCTAGCACTAAAAAACAACAACAATATTCTGACAGAAACTCAATAAAGAGACATCGGATTTGAACTACACATTTGATCTTGTGATGGTTAATCTGAATTTTAAACTTGATTGGATTAAGAAATGCTGAAGATCATGAGGCTTCTGATTGTCACAATGAAGGTGTTTCTAGGAATGATTCGCATGTTTAACAGTGAATTGAAGTGAGTCATACCCTAAGTGTGGGCAGCACAGTCCAATGGGTTGGAGGCTTGGATGGAAAAAAAAAAACAAGAAAGAAGCAGCAGAACCAAGCTCAATTCTTCTTGAAAGCTTTTTTTTCTTTTCTCCTCTTCCTCCTCCTCCTCATCTTCCTCCTCCTCCTCCTCCTCTTTTTCTTTTTTGGTACTAGGGATGGAATCCAGGGTTGCTGGATTACCAGTTCCCCTTTTTTATATTTTATGATGATACAAGTTCATGCTAAGTTGCTGAGGCTGGGGCTCAAACTTGTAATCCTGCTGCCTCAGCTTCCTGAGTCATTGGGATTACAGGCATGAGCTACCACACACACCAGGCTTTTTGAAGAGTTTTTGATTGCTGCTGTGATGTTCTAAGGACATCAGACTCTAGTTTCTTCATTCTTCCAAAGCAGATTCTGCCCAGTGATTCTCCAGGGGATTTCCAGGCCTTTGGTCCTAGATTGGGGTAGCATCATTGATCCTTCTTTTGAGGCTTCAGCTTCTTAGACTGAGCAGGTACTGGTTCCTCCAGCTCTCCAGATTAAAGATGGCCACTGGGGGACTATCCAGCCACTGGTAGTGTAAACCATCTAATAAATTCCCTTTTTTATAATCATACCTGTTGGTTCTGTTCTTCTAGAGAATGCTGACTAATACAGAACTCAAAGAGAGATACAGAACTTCTACCCAACAGTGGCAGAAGACACATTCTTACTAGCATGTATAATATTCTCTATGATAGATCAAATGTTTGGCCACAAACAAGTTTTAACAAATTTAAGATTAAAACCGTATCAGATGTATTTTGAAAGTATAGTGGAATGAAACTAGAAATTAAAAATGGGAGGAATCATGAAAAATTAGCACATATATAGAAATTAAACAATATACTTCTGAACAACTATTGGGCAAAATGAGAATTAAAGAGGATATTTAGAATACTTTGAGACAAAAAGTTTTAAAAATGTAAAGACAATATTTCAAAACTATGGTATGTGACAAAACCAATTCTAATTGGGCCCTATATCAAAAAAAAAAAAAAAAAGATTTTGGGGAAGCAATCTAATGGCACCTCAAAGAAAGATAAAAAAGAAAAAAAGTAATCCCAAAGTTGGCATAAAGAGCCAGGCACAGTGGTGCATGCTTGTAATTCCAGCACTTTGGGAGGTTTAGACAGGAGAATCACTAGTTCAAAGCCAGCCTCAGCAACTGTGAGGTGCTAAACAACTTAGATGAAACACAAAATAGGACTTGGGATGTGGCTCAGTGGTCGAGTACCCCTGAGTTCAATCCTCAGTGCCAAAAAAAAAAAAGTTGCATATAAAGGGAAATAGCAAATGAAAGTAGAAATAAAATACATACTAGAAAACATCAAACACCAAGAATTCATTATTTAAAATGCTAAAAAAAAATTTCAAACCTTTAGCTAGCCTAAAAAATGTGAAATGATCTAAATGAATAAAACCATAAGTGAAAGGGAAGATGTTACAGCTGATGTTGAAGAAATATAAAGCATTATGAGACTGCTATGAATAACAAATTGGACAATCTAGAACCAAATACATTTCTAAAACTATTTAATCTACCAAGACTGAAAAATTTAGAAATCAGAAATCTGGATGGACACTGACAAATAAAGATATAGGATAAATTATTCAGTCTCTCATCAAAAAAATAGCCTAGGACCATTTGGCTTCACAGCTGTATTTTATCATTAAAAAAATGAAGAATATAATATGTGGAAATACAAACATGTCTCATAGTTTTTACTGTTTCTGAGCACTTATTGATGTCCTTCAACAAAATTAAAATTTGAGTACTGGTTAAATATCAAAATAGAAGAAATATTAATGTTTTATCTATACAATTGCACTCAATTATCCTCCAGGTAACACAAATTATTATATATAACTGTGTATATATATTACATATAACTGTGTATATATAACTGTATAATTATATATAACTGTATATACATATACAAAATAAAAACAATGTAATTATGTTTACAATAATTCTTAATATCCTCAACTTTCATGATAATACACTAATTTGTAATGTTAGTTTGCTTTGTGGTTTCACCTTTTATTTTCTAAAATTAGCTTAAGACTATGCAAAAATCTCTAGCTGGTTATTTACTTTTACATAGTATATTCACACACCTTAGATATAAAACAAATATTTTTTGTGTATTTATTTTTGAATGGAAAGTTTTAACAATTAAGAAAACAAAAGAAAAGCCTAACAAGAAAGAGTAAATGTTTCCATGCTGGAAAATGTTGGCATTAATGATTCCTTAACTTTGAATTCAGAAAGAAAATAGAACAGAAGATTTACTTTGACTTACATCACTTGACAAAATGCCATAACTGACTATCTATCCAATCTATAACAATAGTTTAAGGCTCAAACACTGCTGTTTGACCACCTCCTTCATTTCCTTATTTCACAATAAAGGAGCTCATATCTTGCTTGACTACTAATTGACAAATCCTTATTTTCTATGTAAATATTACAATGACAAAATTTATACTGCATCTCTTTGATATCTGTTCTAAGTGCTTTACACATATGAATTCATGTACTATCCAATAAACTTTATGGAATTGGTAAAATTAGCTTCTTTTAAAAATATACTAGGTTCAGAAAGATTAAGACACTTACTCAATATCATATAACTAAAGAGAGTCATGATCCATATATAAATGTATATTTTTTAAACACTTCCTTAAGCACTGTGGATCTTTCAAAACAAATATGCTATTAGTGTCTGTTGGATTGAAATGTCTCCCTGAAAAATAATACTTGAAGGAGCTGGGGTGGTTGGTTGTTCAATGGTAGAGTGCTTGCCTAGCACATGTGAGTTATTGGATTTGATCTTCAGCACCACACAAAAATAAATAAATAAAACAAAGTTACTGTGTCCATCTACAACTAAGAAAAAATTATTTTTAAAAAAGACATGCTTGAAGTCCTCAATTGAGGGTCTTTGAAAATGTAATCATGGGTAGAGTTTATGCTCAATTAGGGTCTGTTTTAAAATAATATGACTTAAGTTTTACAAGAAGATTTGAAAGTTATATAGAGGGAAGAAGATTATGTGAATATCAAGGCAGAGATTAGAGTGATATGTGTATAAATCAAGGAAAGTAATAATTATTAGTAACAAGAAGAAGCAAGAAAGGGCAAGGAAAACTCTAGAAATTTCAGAGGATTCATAGGTTTCTTAAATTCAATTTCTTGCATTGAAAACTGAGAAAATAAAATTTCAGTTCTTTCAAATAGTGCAGTTTATGGTACTTTGCTATGACATCCCTAGGAAAATAATAATGCATCTCAGCATCTTTAATAAATTAATTTATGATTAAAAAATTCTTTTAGAACAAAGACTTCCAATTTTTGTTTTTGTAGATTGACACTCTATCTTCACATCACCTTGAACATTAATATTTAAGGATGGACTCTTCCACCTGACCACCCTGGTACTGAGAGGAGACAGATGTGAGTGGTGAAAGCCCAAGGTTAAAGTGGGCTTATGGTGCTGAATCCTTTAGAAAGCAATTTACCTGAAAGCCTGTCTGACTTAAGTGGACTGGATATTTTATATTCCTCAGCATACTACTTGTTACCTGCAGGAGAAATGCAGTCCCAGAATCTCAATAGGAAGAACATAAGCTACCCTGAAGATGGTGGGTGTGATTTATGTGAACCTTACACAGACCAGATTCCAGAACTCAGGGAAATAAGAATAATACCCTCTAACTATAAAATCTATAAGAACATGTTCTCTTAGAATTGTTAGCATGGGCCAAAGTGATGTAGAGTTGTCATAGCAGTGGAAACTTGAAAGTCTGATGTCATCATACAGTCAGTCAAAAGTTAAGAGGTAGACCGGCGTAGGCCTCTTTGGAAACTTTCCTGGGACTCCCAATAAAATTGGAGGGTAGAAAGGACATACCATCCTTGTCTTCTCTTAGAGGACCTACTTGGACCCTTCAGACTATCTGCCTTTCCCTTTTCCTGTTTCTTCAATAAACTCATGCCTGTTACTCTGAGTGACATGGCTGAAATCTTTATGGCCTGATCACAAGAATCTAGATTTGAAGGGTGTGGGCAGGGGGGTTCTGCACTGCCTCAGTTTCACAGAAGTCCTGTGCTCTATAATAAAGTACCATTCTGGATCATAAGGTACACAGTTGTGAATACCATTTATGCTTTTGTTTGATTGATGAAAACTGAGCTTGAAGGATTTTTTTCCCTTATATAAGATCACTTGACTAGCTGGTGTCAGATCACTCTCATTGCAGTATATATATTACTGTTTTATTGCTTTATTATGTTCATTTTTTTCACTATACTGGGATTCAATTTGAAGATACTCATTTAAAAATAGCTTATATTGATTTTCTTATCATAAAATAACATTTCTTCTCATGAAAATTGACTAAATCAAAAGAGTAAAATGAAGACAGGAGAAGTCTATAATTAACACTCTATAAAAATGTTCTAAATAATTTGTTCTAATAATTTGGCCCCATTTAAGGGCCAAATTATCCCTGGGATCTCCGCTGCCTAGTCAGAAAGAAATCTCACATGCAAACGAATAAAATCAACTCAGTGGCCAGGAAATATTTACACTGACAGTGCTTTTCCCCCTCATAATCCACAATACCTTGAAAATTCTATTTCCCTAGTTGTTTTCACCATACAATTAACTTGCATACCTCAGTCACCACGCCTCTTTTTCTATCCTTTCCTCCCAAGGGCTCAAATACCTCCTTTCACATGACCCTTGCCCTTTGTCACCTCTCCTTACCCTGTGAACTGTCTCCCATTCCCAGATTGTTTTTAAAAAGTCCAGTGATCTTTCTCAAAGTAAAAAATTTACACAGAATGTGGAAATAACATTAAGTAGTTATGTTTTATGTGAACCTTTCATTTATATCCCCAAACATATATATCAGTTTGCATTACATTATAGTCAGAAACATTTTGCACCATCACTATGTACTCCTCAAAGTTTATTCTGTTATTCTTTTAAGCTACCTTTGTATAATTTTGAAACAAAGAATTGAAATAAAGTATTAACTCTTAATTTATGTTAAGAATTAAGCAGAGACATTAATGATAAAAATGTTTTAAAAATATGTCAGTATAATTTAAATGAATAAATTTTAAGTACACTATTGTTAAAATTCTAAACCATACAATAGTGAACAAATAAGGCTTTTGTCTTCATTTCTGGATGTGAAAATTAAAGATGCTTCACACTCATATTTATAATAGAAACAAAAAACACTCCAGCAAATTTTAACTATTTGTTTTATTTTGGACCTTTTATAAAACTAAGTAAACAGAGCACCCAGTGACTCCAAATCTTATAAGAGACAGTGACCTTCATGCACAGGGAAAGCCTGCAAGGGAAGAAGAGATGCAAGAAGGGCTCACTTGGCGTAGACCTAAATGTTGCCAATAGAGGTTCAGTATGAATAACTGAGAATTTGTTAAAGGCTGCATTTGGGCTATTGAAATACTGTGATAAATCTGGAGCTTACAGACACTGGGGGATCCATATCCCACTGAAAGCTTTTATTGATCAGCCTCATTGAATATTCACAGAATATGTCCAAAGTGACCCTAAAATAATTTCCATTATCTTACAGAGTTGGAGGAAGGGAATAGCAATTATAAGGAGAAGGAGACAAGAAACTCCACCTGGGCCATTTTTCTCTATATCCTCTATGGAACAAAAGCATTCATTGGTGACAGAGTGGGCAAAATATACCACAGCCCTTTTGTCATCAGTGAAAATTTATTGCATCTAAGGGAAGGAAATAAGAAGAAAATATTTGTTCCTGGGGAAGTGGAGGATTATGCAGTGGGCTTAGAACTAAGGCAAAAGAAAGGAAAGAAATAAGAAAACATTCCCAAACCTGGGATAGCATGAATGTCTAAAAGTAAAACTTGATAAAACCACCACAGAATATATGTGACACAGGTCTTTACAACCAAGTTGCTGAACTGTGAATAACAAGTGATAGTTGAAAACTACAGAGATGGACAAGAGCCTGTGAAAACTACAGAGATGGACAAGAGCATGTGCCTCTCTGAGGCACAATAAAAAGGGATCACTGAGCCTCAGGATTAAGCAGCCCTCACTATAAACAGCTAGTCCACACGTGGACCTGTCACACTGCTGTGAGCATTCTTGTCCACTTGTGCACTGATAACACTGCAATGACATTCCTTACCCCAATACAACTTCTAAATACATGATTCAAACCCCTGCACTAAAGGCATAGTGAAAGAAAGAAAGGTTTCCAAGCATTAAAATATGCAATTACTTTAGTCTCTTCTGTCCTACATAGGATGACAAGCCTTCACTAAAAACTGCAAAGAATACAAAAATGTATGAGGAAGCACATTCCTAAGAGGCAAAGCACTAATCAAAACAAGATTTTAAATGTCACAGATATAAAAACTTATGATAGAAATTTACAAACGCTGTAGTTAATATATAAAAAAATGTAATGGAGAATGTGGATGATATTCAGGATTATACTGAAAATTTCAGTAAAAAATTGAAACAAAAAGAATGAAATGGAAATGCTAGGATTTAAAAACACAGTAACAGAGAGAGAAAGAATGCCTTTGACATACCTGAAGAAACAATCAGTGAATTAGAAAATAGGTCAATGGAAATCATACAAATTGAAAAAGAAAAAGAAAATATAAAATACCCAACAGCTGTGTGAAAACATCATATGATCTAACTTGTGTATAATTAGAATCACAATAAGAAAAAAGGAAATAGGGTAGAAGAAATAGCTTAGGAGATAATAACAGTAAATTTTCCAGAATTAATGACAAATAGCAAATTAGATATATACAAATCTCAGAAAACTATAATTAGCATATTTTAAAAAATAATTAGTCACATAATATGCAAACTTCTGGAAACCTAAGACAAATCATGAAGACAAAGAGGGCAAATAGAAACATTACCTACAGATAAACAAATATATGAATTATAACAGACCACTTCTCATAATGAATCTAACACAATATGTGCAAGTACTACAAAATTAAAAAGAAAATTACATTAATATTTATTTATTTCCAACATCATGAAGTTTCTTTGAAGCTCCCCCCCCCAAAAAAAAAAAACTGTTAATGTGAACTTGATGTTCTAAAATATCTAAGAATTTGAATTAGCTTCTGCTTAAATCTTACCTGGTGCATAACAAGTGAGAGAAAAACCTTTAAGAGGCCTACAAGCACCTTTCATTGACACTGTATGAACTGGTAAGTGAGAAATGGCAAGCTGAGTGTAAGTGACTTCCAGACCCATGAGAAAATTAAAGGATAGTTATTGTTCTTAAAACATTGTTTTGGGTTACTTTATTTCAAAGCTATATATAGATGAAGAGTTAATTCATGAGGATCATTCCAAGATGGAGGCCTAGACGAACATGGCATTCCTAGTCTTTTCAGGATTGGGGTTTAAAGTACTGGAAACACTGATTCTTAATGAGATTTTAAAGGACACCCAACAGCTGCCTTCATGCAGGAACTGCACTTATGTGCCCGCAGGGTTGTCAGGCCCTAGAGTTTTCACAGGACCCCAGCTGCAAGCCGACGCAGGACCTCAGCTATACACTCTGGCACAGGACTCTGCCCCATCACCCATGCAGGATCCCCACTCCCACACAGGATCCCTGGCTCTAGCACCCACATACCTCACAGGATCTTGGGTCACCCACCCACGCAGCCCAGCTCCCCTGCAGGACCTCTGGCTGCTGCACTTGTGTGGATCTCCATCTACCAGGGCAGGACCTCCCTATTTGCCTACACCTGGGGACACAGGACAAGATCTGGAGACAAACTTTTACTTCTGCACAGCACACCACAGAGCTGCATCTCCAAACACGTCACCCAACAACACTGCCCAGACTGGCCCTGCACCCTATCTCTGAAGCAGACAGCTTCTTTGTGAGACTCCAGCTTCACCATCTTTGACCTGAGTGGGCACATACCAGTAATCAACAGACAAATCCACCTACTGGAAGAGAAGGAAACAATACTGTTTATTTACATTGAGACTTTTTATTTTTTAATTTTTTTCCTAATATTCCTTCTTTGTTCTTTTTTTTTTCTCTTTTCTTCCTTTTGTTTTTTTTTTTTTCTTTCTCTCTCTTGCTCTTTTCCCACCCTCACATCCCCAAAATTTGTGAAACCAAGTATATTTTTTTATGCATTAAGCTACAGTGGGCCAAGATATCTGATTAGTATACTACAGTTGTTTTACATAGTCTCGTAACTTTCATCTTTACATGTTTTATTTTTCTTAATGTTTATGTCTCCTTGTTAGTTGTACTCTATTTTCTTCCAGCTTACTGGTATTCACCAAATCTCTTTCTCTCTTTTCTACAAATAGCCAACTTCTTTTGGATTCCTCTTTCATGTTTCCTAGGATCTAGTAACTATACCCTCACTCCCTACCTCCCTAGCATCTCATCCTACACCCCCAACCCTGGTTTTCTTTACCCCACCAGCAGAAACTGTAGACCTTTGTGCAAACTTATTGTTTATATAGTACATGCTAATTGAACTCATAATTTCTGTATATTATGACTAAGCCATAAATGTATTTAGGAGCTACTTGGTTTGAAACTATATATTGTTTGTATTGAGATCTGTCAATATTGGTCTCACCCTTAGAGGTATTGGAACCCTATAGGTAATCTATAAGGCTATAGGATAAAAACTGTAACACCTTGGATCTGAAGTACTAGAAGGGAAGACACACAAATAACATGAAAAAATAAGGGAAGAAAATGCCTCAAACAAATGAAGATACTTACTACATTATTAGAATACATGGTCAGCATAGCAGAAGAAATATCAGAGAAGGAGTTCAGAATGTACATAATTAAAATGTTCTGTGTATAAGAGAGCAAACCCAGGCAGCAAAAGATCATTTTAACAAAGAGCTACAGAGGCAAATACAGGAAGCAAAAGATTACTTCTGTAAAGACTAGACGATGAGGAGGAGATGAATTAAGCTGCTCAGCAAGACTTTATTGGAATACATGCTCTTGGTCCAAATCCTCTTGTCCATCAGAGTGTGTCTGGGAGAAACGGCGCTGGGGTTCCCCTGCACAGAGAATTCAGAAGGGCCCAGTCAGGAAGGGGAAGGCTTGGGGGCAGGAAGAGAAGACCAGATTCCTTCCTGGATAGGTCAGGAAAAACCCACTGATTGACAGGAGATGTGTCTACTGGTGACGTCAGCATCTGGCTTGCAGCTCCGCTTTGCAGCTGATGACCAGTCCCCCTAATTGGACATTTTGGACCCTGACCCGACCTAACAACTTCAATAAGGAGGTAGACATTCAGAAAAAGAACCAAACAGAAATCTTCAAAATGAAAGAAACAATAAACAAAGTTAAAAACTCAATAAAAAGCATCACGAACAGATTAGATCACTTGGAAGACAGAACCTCAGACAATGAAAACAAAATATTTAATCTTGAAACTAGAGTTGACCACACAGGGAAGAGAGTAAGAAACCACGAACAGAACATCCAAGAATTATGGGATAACATAAAAAGACCAAATTTAAGAATTAGCAGGATAGAGGAAGGCATTGAATTTTAAACCAAAGGAATGAGCAATCTATTCAATGAAATAATATCAGAAAATTTTCCAAACATGAAGAATGAATTGGATAATCAAATAAGAGGCTTACAGGACACCAAATGTACAAAATCACAACGTGTCTACAACAAGGCACATCATAATGAAAATGCCTAGCATTCAGAATAAGGAGAGAATCTTAAAAGCCACAAGAGAAAGGAACCAGATTACATATAGGGGGAATCCAATTAGAATCTCTGCAGACTCCTCAACCCAGACCCTTAAAGCTAGAAGAGTTTGGAACAACATATACCAAGCTCTGAAAGACAATGGATGCCAACCATGAATCCTATATCCAGCAAAATTAAGTTTTAGATTTGACAATGAAATAAAAATCTTCCATGATAAACAAAAATTAAAAGAATTCACAGCAAGAAAGCCTGCTCTGCAGAACATTCTTGGCAAAATATCCCATGAAGAGGAAATAAAAAACAACAATAAAAACCTGCAAAGGGAGGAACTACACTAAAGAAAAGGCCAATCAAAGGAGAAACCCAGTCAAGTTAAAAATGAAGAATAAACCAAAATATCTGGGAATACAAACCATGTCTCAATAATAACACTTAATATCAATGGTGTAAACTCAGCAATTAATAGACATAGAATGGCAGATTGGATTAAAAAAAAAGACCCAATAATATGTTGCCTCCAAGAGACTTATCTCATAGAAAGAGACATTTATAGATTAAAGGTGAAAGGATGGAAAAAAATGTATCACATACATGGACCATGTAAACAAGCAGGGGTTTCCATTCTCATATCAGATAAAGTGGACATCAAATCAAAGTTAGTGAAAAGGGATAAAGAAGGTCATTTCACATTGCTTAAGGGAATCATACATCAACAAGACATAACAATGTTAATTATCTATGCCCCAAATGATAGGGCAGACATGTATGTCAAACAAACCATTTTCAACTTCAAGAATCAAAAAGACCACAATACAATAGTACTGGGTGACTTTAACACACCTCTCACCACTGGATAGATCTTCCAAACAAAAACTAAACAAAGAAACTACAAAACTCAATAGAACAATTAATAATCTAGACTTAACAGACATATACAGAATATTCCATCCTTCAACAAGCAAATGCACTTTTTTCTCATCAGCACATGGATCCTTCTCATAAATAGATTATATGCTATGCCACAAATATAGTCTTAGCAAATAAAACAAAACAAAACAAAACAAAACAAAAAACCCTGCATTCTATCTGGCTGTAATGGAATGAAATTAGAAATTAATGAGAGTTTAAAAAAAGAAGCTACCCCAACAACTGGAGACTCAATAACATGCTATTGAATGATACATGGGTAACAGAAGACATCAGGGAAGAGAGGGAGGAGATAAAAAATTTCTTAGAGGTAAATGAGAACTCTGATACAACATATCAAAATCCATGGGACACTATGAAGGCAGTGCTAAGGGAAAGTTTATTGCATTAAGCTCATGTATTCAAAAAAGAAAAAGTCAATACATAAATTACTTGACACTACATCTCAAAGCCCCAGAAAAAGAGGAACAAACCAACATCAAAAGAAGTAGAGTACAGGAAATAATTAGAATCAGGGCTGAATCAACGAAATTGAGACAAAGGAAACAATTCAAAATATTGACAATACAAAAAGCTGGTCCTTTGAAGAAATAAACAAAGTTGATGAACACTTAGCCACCCTAACAAAAAGAAGGAGAGAGAAAATCCAAATTACTAAAATTTGTGATAAAAAAGGAAATATCACAACAGACCCTTCTGAAAAAGAGAGGATAATTAGAAACTATTTTGAAAATTTATACTCCAGTAAATTAGAAAACCCTGAAGATACCAATAAATTTCTAAAGACATATGAACTACCCAAACTGAACCAGGAGGACATTCGCAACTTAAACAAATCAATTACAAGAAAGGAAATATAAGATGGCATCAAGAGCCTTCCAACAAACAAAAGCGCTGGACTAGACAGATTCTAAGCCAAATTCTACAAGACCCATAAAGAAGAAATAACTCCAATACTCCTCAAATTATTCCATAAAATTCAAAGGGAGAAACCATTCCAAACTCATTCTATGAGGCTAGTATCAACCTGATACCAAAACCAGACAGAGACACATCAAAAAAGGAAAATTTCAGACCAATATCCCTAATGAATATAGCTGCAAAAATTCTCAATAAAATTTTGGCAAATTGCCTACAAAAGCATATTAAAAAGATAGTACACCATGATCAAGTGGGGTTCATTCCAGGGATGCAAAGTGGGTTCAACATACAGAAATCAATAAACATAATCCATCACATCAATAGACTTAAAGATAAGAATCACATGATTTTATCAATTGATGCAGAGAAGCGTTTGACAAAATATAACACACTTTCATGTTTAAAACACTAGAAAAACTAGAGATAGTAGAAACATACCTCAAAATTGTTAAAGCAATCTATGCTAAACCTAAGGCCAACATCCTGTAAATGGAGAAAAATTTGAAGCATTCCCTCTAAAAACTGTAACAAGACAGGGATACCCTTTTTCACCACTCTTATTCAATATAGTCCTTGAAACTCTAGCCAAAACTATTATAAGTAAGAAATTAAAGAGATACAAATAGGAAAAGAAGAACTCAAAATATCATTATTTGCAGATGACATGATATTATACTTGGAAGATCCAAAATATTCCACCAGAAAACTTCTAGAATTAATAAATGAGTTCAGCAAAATTGCAGGATATAAAATCAACACCCATAAATCAAATGCATTTCTATATATCATCAATGAATATTCTGAAAGAGAATTCAGAAAAACCACTCCATTCACAATAGCATCAAATAAAACAAAATAAAATAAAATACTTGGGAATCAATCTAACAAGAGTGGTGAAAGATCTCTACAATGAAAACTACAAGATACTAAAGAAAGAAATTGAAGAAGATCTTAGAAGATGAAAAGATCTCCCATGCTCTTGGATAGGCAGAATCAATTTTATTAAAATGGCCATACTACCCAAAGCACTATACAGATTCAATGCAATCCCAATTAAAATCCCAAAGGCCTTTCTTATAGAAATAGAAAAGGCAATCATTAAATTTATTTGGAAAAATAAGAGACCCAGAATAGCCAAAGCAATCCTCAGTAAGAAGAGTGAAGCAGGAGGCATCACAATATCAGACTTTAAACTATACTACAAAGCTATAGTAACAAAAATGTCATGGTACTGGCACCAAAATAGACATGTAGACCAATGGTGCAGAATAGAAGACACAGAAAATAACCCACATAAATACAGTTATCTCATATTAGACAAAGGTGCCAAAAACATACACTGGATAAAAGATAACCTCTTCAACAAATGGTCCTGGGAAAACTGGAAATTCATATGCAGCAAAATGAAACAAAACTCCTATCACTCACCATACACAAAACTTAAAGTGTATCAAAGGCTTAAGAATTATACCAGAGACCCTACACCTAATAGATGAGAAAGTAGCCCCAAATCTTCATCATGTAGGATTAGGCCCTGACTTCCTTAACAAGATTCCTAAAGCATAAAAAATAAAAGAAAGAATCAATAAATGGGATGGATTCAAACTAAAAAACTTCTTCTCAGCAAAAGAAACAATCAGTGAGGTGAATAGACAGCCTCCATTCTGGGAGCAAATTTTTGCCACATGCACATCAGATAGAGCACTGATATCCACGATATACAAAGAACGCAAAAAACTTAACACCAAAAAATCAACCCAATCAATAACTGGGCTAAGGAGCTGAATAGAAACTTCTCAGAAGAAGATCTACAATCAATAAACAAATACATGAAGAAATGTTGAATATCCCTAGTGATCAAAGTAATGCAAATCAAAACTACTCTAAGATTTCATCTCAGAGTAGTCAGAATGGCAGCTATCCAAAATACAAGCAATAAGTGCTGTAAAGGATGTGGTGAAAATGGCAACTCATACATTGCTTGTGGGAGTGCAGATTGGTGCAACCTATCTGGAAAGCTGAATTGCAGCTTGGCTTTTGGGTATATATGTGTATCTGGAAGTGGAGACTTCTCTCTGCTTTCTGATCATAAGTGAGCTGGTTCCCTCTGTCACTCTTCTGCCACGGATGATTAGCATCACCTGAAGCCCTGGGGAATAGTGCTGGCTTCTATGAACTAAGTCCTCTGAAACTCTAAACTCTCAAACTTTTCTTCTCTAAAATTGTTCTGGTCAGATCTTTCAGTCATAGCAGTGAAAAAGCTGACTAAAACACTTATAATAATGGGAAAATGTCTTACATAAGCCATTTTTCTGAAGACCTTCATTTAAGCAAATCCCCTGCTCACCTTTATTGATTGTGTTTTGAGAGAAGAGATTTGAGCCTTGATGTTCAAGTCAATACTGCATTTTGTCTCAAATAGCAAGAAAAGCTCTACTCAAATGCTTAGAGGACAGTATGCTAGTATGTCCGTTTCCAGGTTATCTTTTTCCCTAAAGTACTTAGACAAGACTGGTAGCATCTAACTGTATCACGTCATAAGGACATTGGAGCCCAGATTATCATATCATATTTTCAGCCTTTCCATTGATGCACTATAAGATTTTTTGGAAATTGCTTAAATTTGCTGTGCACAAAATACATCTGAGAAATACATCTTTCATTTATATTGTGTGCTTATTTGTTGATTATTAAACTCTTTAAACATTTCATGACTACTTTTTATAAATGCCTAAAAACTGATACCAATAACTTCTTATCTGAAAAGCTAAAGCAGAAATAAACAATCCAAGCAAAAAATTTTTTTTTGGTACCGGAGATTGAACTCAGGGGCACTCCACCACTGAGCCACATCCCAGCCCTATTTTGTGTTTTATGTAGAGACAGGGTCTCTCACTGAGTTGCTTAGCGCCTCACTGTTGCTGAGCCTGGCTTTGAACTCGCGATTCTCCTGTCTCAGCCTGAGTGCTGGGATTACAGGCTTGCGCCACCGCACCCGGCTTCCGCATTTTTTAAAGTATCTGTTGCATGTGGAAGTGTTTGAGAGGTAACATACAAAAGTGGGAATTTTTCTTTTTTTAATACTGAGAATTAAACCAACAGCTTCAAGAATACCATATAAGTGCTTTACCATGGAGCTACACCCCTAGCTCTCAAACAGGGGAATTTTAAACATAACTCATTTCTTTCAACTCTGTGATTTCTTGATCCCCAGAATATTATATCCTTACTAGTTGTTCCCTCCCTTGGCTCTACCCTGATTTCTGACATCAAAAATAACAGGCAGAATGGGAAAAAATACTGAAGCAATAGTTTCAGGAGGTGGTAGTAAATTGCCCTGTAACAGATGTGTGTCATATATATTTAGTCAAGTCAAAGTGATTTAAAATACGAAACATATTTCTTAACACCTCCTATCATTCTCCATGATCTCACTGATGTAAGATACATGTCAGGACTCCAGAAATATATCATTGTTTTCATTTAATTATTTTATCAACTCACTCCTTAGCCAATATGAGTTACACCAATTTGTAAGACTGGACTATCTGAGACACATGTCTCACATAGCTATAACTTGAAATGGGATGCAACTGGTTATTTCCAACAAATTCTGTACTAAAGTTCTAAATAAACATAAAAAATCAAATATCTACACATGTATTCTAAATCAATGATGTTAAATATAAAGTTCTTTAAAATTCTGTAAACTCTTATAGTTTTCTGAAATTAATACCTTGTGTATATACATAAAGGTGAGATTCATTGTGGTATTTTCATATATTTACATAGGAAAGTTACATCAGATTCATTCCATTGTTCTTTCCAAAAGATCAGAAAGACAAAAGCTAGAAGGAAAAGAGGGAAAGGAAAAGGAGGATGGAGATGGGGGGAAGGGGAAATATGGGGGACTGATTAAAGCAAATTATATTCCATGTTTTTTATTATGTCAAAATGAATGCCAATGTTATGTATAACTAAAAGAAATAAATTTTAAAATTCCATAAAATCATTAACAACCTACATATCAACCAACTGTGAGTTGCTAATTAAGTCTTGTTACTCAGACACAATGTCATATATTAACTGCTATTACATAAATAGACATATTGACTTGAAAGAATATTTATTGCATATAAAGTAAAAAAGAAATAACAAATTCAAAACAATAATGAATTGCACTGTTCCCTATATCAATGATGGAATAAGAGACTAGTTCAATCTCCAATCCTCATTTGAAAACTACAAAGTTATGTGAAAGAGCAGTTATGAGACATTGGACAATGCCTAGCAGATGATGATGATATCTGAGAGAAATGTTTGAGAAACAGTGACTGCAAAATGTGTGGCAAAACCTTTATCAGGGACTACTATTCTGAATTGCTACATCTTGATTCCTACAGGAGGAAAGCCATTTATGCAGCTGGTGACTACGATAAAAAAATCCAACACAAAATCAAACTTTTAAAAATTGTGAATCCAAACCTGAAAATCAGCAAAAGCAATATGTGTGCAATTTTGAACATAGTAACAACTTTAAGAAACATGAGCAGCTGAAAATCCATCAGTGTTAGCATACCAATGAACTAGTATTTAAATATAACCAATTAGTGTTGGAAAACACATTTTTATCTAACAAGTTGAAAAGAAGTAGGAAGGTCCAGGGAGCTATGGATATCAGAAAAGACATTCCATTGAGGCAAAAACATAGAGAGGCCTTCTTGAAACTTGTAGGAGAAACCCTTTAAAGACAATTTCACGTGAAGTATGAAAATAAGCAGAGATGAAGTGTATCTCAGAAACATGATAAAAGTCTCTAACAACATTGAAATACAAAGATAATCTTAAGCAACATATGAAAACTCAGACTGTGATGGAAACTTCACAACCACACTTAATCTTCAGAAACATATATTCTTTATTTTCATGAGGAAGAATATCCATTTATGTGTGAAAATGCTGCCTGTTGCAAAAGTTGACAATGAAACAATGTCTCAGTTGTCATACATTGGGCATAATCTTATACACACACAATGATAAAATTAAGCTAATCTTGTAAAAAATAAATTTAGCCTCTCATCACATTTTAAAAGTCTCTTGTAAATGGAAACAAGAGCAGGGCTTACCTTTGCTAAAAACAGAGATTTACTGTACTGTCCTAAAGCCTAGGGGATCTCTACAGTTGCAATACTTAATCTCCACCAAGTATCAGATTGCTTTGTTTAAAAGCCTAGAGTTTAGCCTAATTATATTCTCTCAGAAGCATACTATTTGTTTGTTTCTGAAATTGGGTCTCACAGTGTTGCCCAGACTAGTCTCCAACTCCTGGCTCAAGTGACTACAGCAGGCTACAGAGTGCTGGTTTTAAGGACTCAAGCCATGCCTGGATGAGAAACACATGTTTCTTTACTAAAACTACTGATGCAGAAAAAAAAGAAAACTTCTCAAAGGAAACTTCTAGAGATGTAAAAAAGGTGTCTGGAATTTTGATTAAATGGAAAAATATTTAATAAGATTTGATATTGTAGAAAAGATGAATACATTTTTACACCTAGCAATTAAAACTATCCAATATGAAACAAAGAGAAATAGAAGACTAAAAAAATACAACTTCAGTAACTGTGGAACAATAGCACGTAAATATATTTGAATTTAGATGATTAATAAATTCTTAATAAATAATGGCTAAATTTGATCCAAGAAGCTCAAAGAACCTCAAGCATAAGACTTGTGGGTAAAACAAATCAAAGCACATCATAAATAAATATCCTAATTATGAGGGTAAAGAAAAAAATATATCAAAAGCTACTATAGACTACAGTAACAGAAAACAAGAAAGAAAGATTTCTTATCAGGAATAATGAGGCATCTTTGAGTTATGGAATGAAAAAAAAATAAATTAACCTGAAATTAGGTGTCCAGTAAAAACATATTTTGAATTTAAAGACAAAATACAGACTTTTTCCATATACACATGAGTGAAAGAATTTATTTCCAACAGATCACTATCAGACATGTTGAAGGAAGTCATTTAGACAGATCAAAATAATAACAGATGAAATCCTGGATACACAGAAAAGGATTATTTTTAAAAAACAGAAACTGAAAATACCTAGTTTCATGTAATTTTCTCATTATATGAAATTATTTAAAGTATAATCAATTGTCAGCTAGGTGCAGTGGCATGTGCTTATAGTCCAAACTTCTTGGGAGGATGGCAGAGGAGGATCACTTAAGCCCAGGAGTTTGATGCAAGCCTGGGCAAAGTAGTGAGTTCCTGTCTTTAAAAATCAATTTAATTAATTATTTATTTTAAAATTAATTTTTAAGGCAAAATAACAATCTATCCATCGTGAGTTTTAAATTTATGCTAAAATAATATAAAATCAACATCTTTGCATATATTACTTATAAACAACAGGAATTTTAAGTGTATATAAATATGTACATGTATATATGTATGTATGTGTATATATATATACACACACATACATTTTAATGATGTCATCAAAATCAAAATGCAAATAATTATGAAAAAAGACTTGAAAGTTCTATACACTGGAAACTGCAAAATGTCACAGAGAAATTTGAAGAAAAATAAATGGACAGTAGTATTTATAGATTTACTTAGATATTGATTTTTTTCCAAACTGATGTATAAATGATCTATAAATGCAACATTACACAGATGATAATAACATTAAGCTACTTTTAAAATTCTTGTGGAAATAATAAGGAAATTGAATAATCAGGACCAAAGAAAGAAAATTTAGAGTAATTACTCTGATTTTGACACCTGTTCTAATAATTCTCTAAAATGAAGAGGATACTATTTGTATCTAAATAGACAATTCTATGTGATAGAATAAAGAGTTTTGAAATAGACAATGCTCAGTAGATTTTTTACTAAGTTGCAATGCAAAGTAGTATAAAAAGAACAGCTTTTACAATAACTATTGCCAGATATTTAAATATACATATGAAAAATTAAACTAATCTCAAAAATTACAACACACACAAAAATTAATTGAAATGTTCTATAATCTTAAAATTAATAACTAAATTTTTGAGTAAATTAGAGGAAAAAGTATTTGTGACCTTTAGATTTGTTTATATGCAAGGCATAATTCTGCTAAATTCTATAATTTATTTAAATTGAATACATTTCTATTAATAGCAAATAAATATATTGAAAAGGATAAAATTGAAAATTTGGATTTATCAAAACTAAGAACTCTCCTTGTCAAAAGACATTGTTAAGAAAAAAAAGACAAGTCAAAAATCAGGAAAAATAATTGCAAATCACATACCTGAGTAAAAAAGTATTCATATCAAAATATTAGACTTTCAAATTTCTATGATAAGGAAACAAAAAAATCTAAGTGAAGATGGTCAAGTAAAAATGGGAAATAAGACATAAGTAATGCTTATGCCAATATCAGTAAATATTAGTGTATTTAGTCCTAACACCAAAATATGAACTAATATTTATTTATGGGTACATATTGCAGACACACACACACACACACACACACACACACACACACACACTTGTTGGATGCATAAATAAGAATACAGTAATCAGAGAGAATCATTATGCAAATCTTATATCTCCACCTTTCCAATTTCTTCTACTTCTTTCTTACATGAGTAAAGTTAACAGAATAACAAAAGAGATGATGGAGAGTGGTATGATACAGTTCAGTAAATAATGAAAGAAAATTTAAAACTTTGTTACAGGAAATGACAGGAATATGTATTAGATATATATTCCTTTATTTAGATTATTTTAAGAGTTTTAATAGAATGGATATAAGGATCCCTGAAGTTAAGAATTAATTAAATTTTTAAAAGCTACAATGTTTGACTTACTTTTATAATTATTAGACTTTCTAGCCAGTTTTGATAAAACCACTCTTCTCCCTGAGTATTGATATGTGCTAGCAATTAGATCTCATCTCTTATTAGAAGTGAGATTGACAAGCAGAGCACCCAATCCTAGAAATAAGTATTAACATGTGTTCTCTCCAAAATCCAACAATAGACATTAATTCTAAACTTTTTATGTTCTTCTTTCCTTTCTCAAATATATTTGTTTCTCATATAAAGATACTTTTTTTAATTTTTAAAGGTTAAAGAACATCTTTACTTTTTAAAAATGTTTTATTGGTGCTTTTTAGTTATACATTACAGTAGAATCCTTTTGATACAATTATACAAGCATGAAATATACTTTGTTCTAATTCAGAACCCAGTATATCTCCTTAGCCTTATCTCTCCTATCTCTGTGGTATACTCATATAGGTACGTAGGAAATTTAGGTCAGATTCATTCTACTGTCTTTCTTTTTCTCTTCCCTTGATTCCCCTTTTTCTACTCCCACCCTGCTTCCATTGTGGGTTAGCTTCCACATATCAGAGGAAACATTTGACTTTGTTTTTCTAGGATTGCCTTATTTCATTTAGCATGATAGTTTCCAAATCTGTCTATTTACCAGCAAATGTCACAAAGCTGTTCTTTATGGCTAATAGTACACTGTGTATATATACATTTTCTTTACCCATCCATCTATTCCTAGGTTGGCTCCATAGCTTAGCTATTGTGAATCATGCTACTATAAACATGATGTTGCTGCATCACACTGGTATGCTGATTTTAGATCTTTTGAATATATACTGAAGAGTGGGATCACTGGGTCAGATGGTGGTTCCATTCTTAGTTTTCTGAGGAATCTCCATACTGCTCTCTAGAGTGGTTGCACCAATTTACAGTCTCACCAGCAAGGTATGAGTGAACCTTTTCCCCCACATCCTCAGGAACATTTATTGTTACTTCTATTCTTGATAATTGACATTCTGCTTGGGGTGAAGTGAAATCTCAATGTAATATTAATTTACATTTCTCTATTTGCTGAAGATGTTGAACATTTTTTCATATACTTGTTGGCCATTTGTATTTCTTCTTCTGAGAAGTGTCTATTTAGTTTCTTTGCCCATTTATTGATTGGGTTGTTTGTGTTTTTTTTGGTGTTAAGTTTTTTGTGTTCTTTTTATATTCTAGATATTAATACCTTATCCTAGGAACAGGTGGTAAAGATTTTCACTTATCTATAGGCTCTCTCTTCATCCTCTTGATTGTTTTCCTTTACTTCGAAGAACCGTTTAAATTTGATGCCATCCCATTTATTGATTTTTGATTTTACTTGCAGTTTAAGAGTTTTGTTAAGAAAGTCAGATCCTGAGCCAATGTGTTAGAGTGTTCATACTACATTTTATTCTAGCAGGTACAGAAGTTCTGGTCTAAAATTTAGGTCTTTGATCCACTTAGAGCTGAGGTTTGTGCAGGGTGAGAGAAACAGATTAAATTCCATTATACTACCTGTGGATTTCCCATTTTCCCAGAACCATTTGTTGAAGAGGCTCTCATTTCTCCAATGTATGTTTTTGGTCCTTTTTCAAGTATAAGATAACTATATTTATGTGGAATTGTCTTTGTGTCTTCTATTCTATTGGTCTTCATGCTTGTTTTAGTTCCAATAACATGCTATTTTTGTTACTATATCTTTCTAGTATAATTTAAGTTCTGGTATTGTGATACCTCCGGCTTCACTTTTTCTCACTAACAATTTAGTGTGGGCTAAACAGTTTTGGCTATTCTGGGCCTCTTATTTTTCCAGATGAATTTCATGACTGTCTTTTCTATTTCTATGAAGAATGCCATTGGAATTTTGATGGGAATTGCATTGACTCTGTATAGTGCTTTTGGTAGTATTGCCATTTGGGCAACATTAAGTCTACCTATTCAAGAACATGGGAGGTCTTTTATGTGTTCTTTTGTAGAATCAACCTTAACAATAGGGACTAGATATGCTGCTGGCCCCAACCCATCTTCTTATATTCCTCATTTATTCTTTAGCTTCCTTCATCTCTTAGGGAGCAGCACACCATCAATATTTAGTATAACAGTCATAATTTTGAATGAAATTCCATAGATATAGAATGAGTAAAATAGATGTTTAAGGATACATTTACAAATGAAGTATATCTGTAGGAAAGTTCTCTGTGAATTTTGCGTATTTTTCTAAGTAGCTGGGGCAGTGATGAATTCCTCAGAGTAGAAGCACGTTGAAAAGACTCAAAAGGGAAGATATATAGACCCTAAAAGAAAACACTGTTGAACATCCAATTGACCTAAATTTATCCTCACTCTCAAGTCCTTTTCAAGTATCAATAAGAGAGGGTAGCAGGAATCAGCAACAGAACTGCAGATAAATTCAAGACTTTTGTTGTGAGAAAGTATGTTTTTCAAGTGGCAATTAGACTAAGATACTTGCACACCATGCTAATAGAATCTCAACAGGAATTAATAGTAATGTGACTTAAAGAAAGATATTTGTTAATAAAGTACTAATTTACATCAAGATCAGAAAAAAGCTCAGGTACATTAAGATAGAATACAAAATGGAGGTGAAGTTTTAAAACTGTAATCAGCAAATGGGCTATAAATGCCATGAAGAAAATTAAATATTCATTCAAAAAATTAGAGATCCTCTTCATGACACATAAAAAGCATGAATTCCACATAATAAAGGCAAAGGAAATTATATTTTCAAAAAAGTAAAAAAAAATCTAAAGGTAGTCTATAATTTTAGGATTAAAAAAGACTTTAAATTTCAAAATCTTACAGTTAAATAATATCACCAAAAGGAGCATGGTTCAATAAAACACAGCACAAATATACCACAGTATTCTAATAGTTTAAAAGAAAGAAGCAATTTTTAACTGATATTAGAAGATTTCAATTATATTATCACCAAATACAATTCCCAGAAAATTGGACATTATGATCTAATTCATGGAGTTTAAAAATTCCTTTTATTAAAAAAAGAACTACAAAAATTGATGGTATATGTGGTGTTGGCAAATTAATAGACCAAGGCCTGGGCATGTATAAACTAGTTCCTACTGGAAGTTTCTTCTATAGAAAAAAAGTAGAATGGCACTATATGAGTGCTCAAGGCTACTTTCATTTTATTTATAAGACTTGATTGTTATTATATAACTATGTAAATATACTTGGGTAATTATCAATACATATAAAATAAAATCAAAATTTAAAAAGTGCATTTTTCTTATTATAGTTGCATTCATTTAGAACTGTACTTATTCAGGAAGGATAAGATGATGTTTTGGATTAGTTTGAAAGTTGGAAAAGAAAAATACTCATATCAAAGAAGTTGGGTTGCAATCCTTAGGCTGTTTTCCAGGTTGAGTGTTCTTTTATTCTGTAAGTCACAGTCAACCTATTAAGTTGCTTTTCTAAAATAGATTTTAAGAGATTGTACAAAATTGCATAAAAATATTTCAATTCTAATTGATATCATGTGAATATTTTACCAGCTGGAAATTCTGTAGAACTCCTTCAATATATTAATAATATAAAAGGGGATGGGAGGGTAAAATCATCTTAAAATCACCAGTAGGAACTAAGAAGAATGCAATTTTTACCTACATTGGTGTACTACTTTCAGTTCTGATGAGTTGTAAGTTTTAAGAAGTTTCAACTATGTTTGACTTTAATATATGATAAGTATTTGATTTTGCTATTCATCTAGCTAAATAATAACCATACCCAAAGGCTATGAAATGCATCCTATTTTAGAATCTGGAATATCAGTCATGAACTGAAGTTATTAAAACTCAAAGAGATAAAAATGTATATATAAATTATTATAATAAAATTATTCTACAGTCTGGATCAATGATAAGCCCTGCACTTGGGAATAGGCTCAGAGGATTTAGCAACATTAATGCATTTCACATTTTCTCCTTGCAGAGGAGAATTGCCATAGGAAGCCTAAGGAAAGGAAATGAGACAATGCTGCATCCACACATTTAAGGAAATGTCTAATTTGAGGTTTTTTAAAATATATTCATTTTAATTAATAGAGATGCAAAAAATTTAGATACTCTTATTTCCTTCTATGATTTTGGCCTGCTGTCTTCCTGTTTCCTAGAGAAATAAAGACTTAGTGAGATATTCCCAGCTGTTTTAGTCAGGTTTTTTGCTGAGGTGATTAAAAGATCTGACCAGAGCAATTTTAAAGAAGAACAAGTTTATTTGGGAGCTCACAGTTTCAGAGGTCTTAGTCCATAGAAGGCTAGCTCCATTCCTTGGGGCTCTAGGTGAGAATAAACATCATGGCAGGAGAGTGTGGCAGAGAGAAGCAGCTCACATCATGATCAGAGAGCAGAGAGAAAGAGAAACTCCACTCACCAGATACAAAATGTATACCCCATAGCCACACCCTCAATGAACCACTTCCTCCAGCCAAATCCCACCTGCCTCGAGTTCCACTCATTTAGTCCCATCAGGTATCAATTCACTGATTAGGTTAAGGCTATGATGCAATCATTTCTCCTCCAAACTTTCTTGCGTTGTCTTGCATGTGACTTTTGGGGGATATCACGCCTAAACCATAACACCATGATAGGTAAGAAAAATCACTGTAGGTTCATGGAATATTTGCTTCAGAAGGAATCTTAAAGCTTAGGTCTCAACTTTTCATTTTACAGGTGGGAAATTAAAGAAACCTTTTCTTTTTGGGGGGATTACTGGGGATTGAACTCAGGGGCACTTGACTACTGAGCCACATCCTCAGACTTATTTTATTTAGAGACAGGGTCTCACGGAGTTACTTAGCACCTCCACCTTGCTGAGGCCGGCTTTGAACTCACAATTATACTGTCTCAGCCTCCTAAGCCACTGGATAAAGAAACCTTTCTTAAAAAATAAGCAATTCAGTTAATGTGGTGGTGCATGCCTGTAATCCCAGCTACTTAGGAGGTTGGGGCAGAAGGGACACAATTTGGATGGTAGCCTGGGCAATTCAACAAGACTTTATCTCAAAATAAAAATAAAAAGGGCAGGGAATGAAGCTCATTGATTGAGATACCCTGGGTTCAATCTCTTGTATTGAAAAAAAAAAAAAAATCCTTGTTTCTCCCTGTACACTATTCAGGAAGTCTTGTCTAACTTCAAAACAACATCATTTCCTTAGTTATGTATATAGGTGACTTATTACTCAGCCATGAAATGAAATATAATCACACAACAGTGGAAGGATTTTAGGAACTAACAAACTTGCCGATCCTAACTCAAAGCAGAATATGTCCCTCCTTCTCTTCCTTCTGGAAGCAGCATGAAAAAGATCCAGAAGAATAATAGCAACAACAGAAATACTTAGAGAAAAAAGACAAGAAATGAGTACTGTTCCCATAAATAACACTCAACAATCAGTACTCTATTTTTCACTAAGAAAAAACTTATATTACAGTGGAACATGATATTATGTGCATTTTTAATACCATTTTGATGTTTTTTGAATTAAATTATTTTTTTTTGTTGCGTGGTATAATCTTAGCCTCTATAGTAATGGATATTTATATTTAAGAATGACATTTGAAAAAAAATAAATGCTATAATTGAAGATATTTTCAGGTGATGCTGACCATTCTAAAATATTATACAGGACTGGGTCAATAGTTGAGTGACATGATAGATAGGTCACCTGACCAGCACTGTGTTCCTTAGAAAATTGTCTTTGTTAGGACAAAGCCATGCTATGTTAAAGTTGACATGGTGAAAAAAGAAGAAGTGAAAGGTGCTAGATAGGATGCCCACAGCTCAGCGGTTAGCCAACTTCCTGCACAATCACAACCGGTGAGCCACTACTAATATAAGACAGAGGCAGCCTTACATAAAGTATGAAGGGAAAACCTTTTATATAAAGAACATAATGGAACTGTGTGTTCTCAAGGTAAAAACTCCATGGTAGCAAGGAATAGAAAAGGCCTAATTAGAATGTGCAGTCCAATTTCTTAGTAACTTAAGATGCAGTTCCCAGGGAGGAGACTTAATCCCTAATTTTAGTCAAAGGGTAAATGTACAATTAAGCTAACACAAATGTCTCAGCCAATCATTTAGGGGAATTCTATTAGCCCTGGACTTCTTAACCTGCCACAGTTTAATAAGAAGTTCCAACTGCACCAAATTGCTGTTTGTCAGGCTGAAAAGAGCACAGCCAACAGCAAGGCTTTTATATGAGAGGACACTTTAGTCTGAAGAGAATGTGAGTATAAAATAAAGTAGAGCAAGCATAGTTGCTAGAATTGGTAACAAACTTTCTTTGCACATAGAAAATAGTTCAGTTAATTCTAATCCAAATATATTCTTTCAAGTCACTATTGTAACACTCAAGTACAAGGACTTTGGTTATTAACTTTCATATTCAACTAATATGAAAATAAAATACTTAAAAAATCACTTGATGATACTGAAAAAATGTTTCCAGAATAAGGAAATGATTATGGGGATGCATTTGGCAATAAAACCACTACCTCCATGTCTCCTTATGGTCTAATTATGCATTAAGAGAAAGAGGTATTTTCAGTCTGTGGAGTTGATGATGAGTGATACCAGTTTACAGTTTGCTTCTGTGAATAAGCAGTGTTTTCCTTCCTGAGAATAAAGTTTGTCTTTAGACTGGTGAGGGTTCATTAGCTCCTGTCCTCCTCTTGCAGACAGACTGTTTAAAAAGGGAATAATGAGGTAGCTCTGGAAACAAACTTGACCTGGGAAAATTGGCCTTAGCTAACATGATGTACTGCTATCACTACTTGACCCATTAGAGTTTCAGTTTAAATCCACTCAATTATATTCATCCAATATTTCAAAATTCTAAAATACAAAGGCTAATGTCAAAAAGGTTTCAGAGAATGAAGATAAAGTAAAAGACTTTATTTTCAAGTTTTCAATATATTATTAAAAATTGAAAGTTTGCATATAAATATCTCTCAAAGAATATAAATACTATGAAATAGAACAAATAGAACAAATAAAATTTGAAGAGAAATACAATAAAAATATTAAACCCATCCAATTATGCAGACCTTTCAGTCACCCGAAATTAGACCTATTGGGAGAACCAGTTCATTTAATAGATAAAAATTCCAAAACGCAGAGAGTAAGTGACTTGCCAAAAATCATAGAGTCAGGAAGTACCAATTATGAACTCAGACCCAGGTGTCCTAAGACCAGATGCTCAATTCATGTAATATATATGGTGTACAAATTTTCTCATATAGCTATTTGAGCAACATGAACTCTTTTTTATATTTTCATTAATATCATGCTGATGAAATAATCAAGTAAAGAATACATTTCATAAAAACACAGCTCTAAACAAATTTATGTTATTTGTGGAGTCCACTTTCTTTGAGATTACATTTAGCATCCTTCAAAAATATGAAAGAAATGAATACCAAATAAAATGAATTTGGATAATTAAAATGGTACTGTATATCAACCAAGTAATTTATTCATAGTTTCCTTTCTCATTATAAAGAGAAATCTGTAAAGAATTCATTTCTTTGAAGCTCAGAGAATACTGAAAGTCAAATTAATCGGTGCTTTTACTATTGAGATCTTCTATATGTATTCTTTATTGCTCTGATATCACAAAAAGAGAATCTTCAAATGTGGATTATTATTGTCCTCATTAATTACTAAATCATTATCACTGCTTTTGACAAAAAGTCAACTGATAAAAATGCTTCACTTGGGAGCAGCAGTGCACTGTTGTTATCCCAGAGACTTGGGAGGCTGAGGATTGCAAGTTGGGGTCGTTGACCTGGACCCTTTCTCAAAATAAAATTTAAAAAGGGCTGGGTATAGTCAAAGTGGTGCATGCCCATAGTCCCAGCAACTGTGGAGGCTGAGGCAAGAGGATAGCAAGATCAAGTCTAGAGTAGGTCACTTGGTGAAACTCTATCTCAAAATAAAAAAAAAAGGATTGGGGATGTAGGTCAGTTGTAAAGCACTCTTGAGTTCAATTTCCAGTATCAAAATTTTTAAAAAGAGATGAGGATATATCTCAGAGGCACAATGCTCTTGTGTTCAATCCGCAGTACCACCCATCCACCAACACCCACACACACACACACATTAATACTTCAGTTCTTGTAGTGTCTGTTTCCACATTGACAAAATAAAAATGCCTAAAATACTATCAAGAACTTAATTTATCCCGGAAGCATATCAAAAGAAATATAACCTCAATTTTAAATGATAAAAGTTCTTCAAATTAAGTGATTTAAAATGTGATCCTATATAACTGAACTTGTCATTTCAACTTCTGGACCAGTGCTGAATATTTAGTTGTGCCCCTGTAAAATGTTGGAACATTTAAAAATCATTTTCTTTTGAATAATAACAACAATAAAATTCAGGTTGTTGGAGAATACCCACAATAGACAGCTTTCAATTAAATGGTGGCACCCTTGAAGGTCTTTGTATTAGTCAACGAGGTGATAGTAGTTCATTGGTTATATACTACCCATACCAAAAGCAGGAGTTCAGACAATCACATCATATGTTCTCTGTTTTATTTCTTTCATTTGAAAATAGGTATGTTGAATATCAGGAGAGTGACAAAGAAGAGCATTTACAAGTAGGCCTCAGGAGTCTGGCATTGAATGGACATAAAATAGATACATTGTATTGCTGGAAATTTCTTCCCTTTTTTTTTTTTTTTCTGACATAGTTCTTATTGTTGGAATCTCCATGAATATTGTATGATCACTGTTCTTCACAAAGCTCAAGGAAACTATTATGTCGCGTTGGTAAGACACTGCTGTGTAGCAATTTAAAAAAGATTGCCTCAGAGATGGACACTCACAAAGCCGGATGAAAATAGTATTAGAAGGAGTCCTGTGCAGAAAAGCTAGATCAAATCACCTCATCACGTGCATAGAAATAAAAGACTATGTGTCCCCTCAAAAGATTTTCTGAGTGTCTCTGCACTATTCCTCATTCTTAATTTTTTTGTGTACACATTCAGAATTATCAGGACTAAACTGAAAAATGCTAACATTGTCACTGGGGTTTTATTCACAGGATAATGAATATAAGCTATTTTATGTTAATTGTCTGATTTGACTCATACCTTAGAAAATTCCATGGGTGTAGTCACATATGTAGTTTCTTTCTAGTTTTATTTACTTAAAAAATCTAAGGATAAATAAAAATGTGACCATTTTTAGCATTGCATATATATACATATATATATATCTCTGTATGTGTATATATATAAAACCAAACAGCAGTATGTTTTTCCTCACCTGATAATACAAAAATTTTGTATAAATAGAAATTTAATAAATTATTTGAAAAATTGTTATTTGACTCATACAAGTGTTTAATGCATGGTAGTACATTTTCAAATTTAGTTATTAATTATTGCTCATATCTGAGTAGTGGTTACCATTCAACAGAATGATTTGAATGTTGAGATTTGATTAAAATATGTGTTTCTAAACAGTATGATATACACATATGAAATTCAGAAAATCCTGGAGGTACATCATTATTCAGAGTGCATGTTTCTCTTGGCTGATAATTCATAATAATTTATGAGATATCCATTTATGAAAATGCTGATGAAAAGCTGTTTTTTCACCTCAGCCATATTTGCCATTATAATGATGTCAAAATTCAACATTGACCAAATCAATTTGAAAACAAAATAAAACCAAAACCAAAACAGAAACTGGAAATACATTCAATAATGATAGGAATGTTTCATAATATCCTTTGTAAATCATTTGAACTCATCTTTATTCAAATCTTTCAATCCCAATTATATAATTTCCTTCTGTTGTTAGGTAACTGACTGTCTTATGCAACTATTATATAGAACTTAGGCAGGATCATATCAGTTAATTTTTTGAGATGGTTATCTAAATTTTATTGAGCATCTCTTAGAGTTTTATAATATGTGATTGCACTGATCCTCTGTCTCACACAAAGAGTTACATTATATTAAGGCCAAACTATGTTTGCTATGTCTTAATTATAATGTTAGAAGAACTTAAAAATAATAATCTAGTTACACTCTTGTGTAATGGTAAGCTTGAGCAAGGTAACCCTTTCTCTGAATTGTATAGCTCAAACTACTTTATATATGGAATTTTCGTTATTCAAGAATATAATAGTCTTGAAGTGGTGGTAATGGAAATTAATAGGGCATGATTCATACTCACAAAAATCTGGGATTAAATCCAAACTCAGAATTTATTACATAATAATTTAGCTATTTATTTGAGGGTCAAGAATTGACCTATAATTTGTAAATAATTACCTTAAAACTGAGATTTCTTGTAGGAACCAAATTAATGAATATATGTATGACAATTGGCATACCTGCCATATAAGAGCTAATAAATGAGTAAAAGCAATGACTATTATTATTATCATTTCTTCTTGCCTTGAGATCATATATGATTCAAGTTTTCATTTGTGACACTTACTAATTGCATAAATTTTGTTAACTTGTCTGATACAAGTTTGATAACATACATTTTTAATCTTGACATATTAATAATATATGTGAAGTCATGCAACAATCTGTGCATGGAATATGGAAAACATTTAAAAGGGTTTTTTCTTTTTTATTTCTATATTTTTATGTTTGATAGCACTATGGAGATTGCTTTACACATAATAGGGCTTTAGTAGACAAATAATAAAAAAGATACATATTAAACAAAACAATTTAAGGAATATAATAAATAAAAGTAAA